>JAIUZE010003437.1:0-18218 GCA_022085475.1 Heliosperma pusillum | reverse complement strand
CCGAATTCTATGTGGTAATCCTCGTTTTTTCGAAATCGACATGATACCCCTAAACTTCATGAAAACCTCTCAAAATACCCAAAATGCACTAATCCGCCTCTTTTAAACACTTATATTATGCACTTTTTGTTGATCTTTTTTACAATATTTTGGCATGCCTTTAACATAAATATCGTTTAGCATATTTTCTTTATAAAATTTAACTATTTTAAAACTTGATTTTTAGTAGTTTGGATATTTTATGTACTATAGAAGTACAGAGTATTTACTAAGTTTAGGGGTACCAGTGATAATTTTAAAAAATGAGGGGTATCACATAGAATTCGAAAAAAGATAGGAGTACCGTGTAGAAAAACCGAAAAATGTTTTGAGACATGGTAACCAATTTTAGGGAAATACGAGGTCTTTAGTTGCTAACATCTTGATAAAATACAATCTAAAATAGCAGACATTTGCACAAAATATGTACTTCCTATGCCCTGGACTCCCGGTCATTTGTTTATCTTTGGTTTTGGCACAAGGACCAAGGAAAGAATATGAGACCTTTTGTAGTTATATAGGGGTTGTTTGATTCTAACGCGAAATACAATGCTCGAGATGTTCTAATTACTATGCTACTAATCTAGTTCATGTGAATTTGAAAAAAATTATTTGGGTGTATGTGGGAACTTCAATTTCTTAGGTTAGTAACTTTAAACCTGGTAAAACCAACCCGACTCGAAAAGACTGACCTGAGACCCAAAATTGACCTGAACTATAACTATCCATTTATCCAATGTGACCAAAAATCCGAATTGATCCGATCCGACCCGACCCGAACATAACCCGAACTGTGTTGACCCGAAACTGACCTGAAATGTCCCGATCAGAACAGTAACCCAAAAATGACCTGAACAAATTAACTCTAATTGAACAAAAAAGACTTGAAATGACTCAGCGTAATATTTTTTCTTAATCATTGACTCAAAAATGACGCGGCCCCGAAACAACCCCGGTCGTTGACCCGATCAACTTACCCGAAACCCGAATTAACCCGATAGTATGATAGACCTGAACTGGCTCGATCCAAATCCGATCCGATTGACCCGTTTGCCATGTCTAAAGACCTGGCAAAAACAACTCGACCGGAAAAGGCTGACCCGAGATCCGAAGTTGATCCGAATGTCACCCGAAACTTGATTTGACCTGATCCGACCCGAATGTGACCCGAAACCTGATTTGACCCGATCCGACCCGAACATGACCAGATCCAAAACCACTCAACCCGAAAATGATCCGACAAAACATAACTTTAATTAAACCGAAAAACTTAAAATGGCTTTTTCTCTCTTATTCATTGACCCGAAAATGACCCGACCCCGACCCGAAATAACCCGACTCGGTTGACCCGAAACGGACCCGACAACAAGCCTGAAATCCGAAAAAACCCAAATTAACCCAAAATCAATGAGAGATATGAACTGGCCCGACCCAAACCCAACCCGATTGACCCGTTTGTCAGGTCTAGGTCCAAGCAACTTCCTTCCTTGTGGAGGAAGGTTAAATTCCTAAAATGTTCCAATTGATGTGATGTGAATCAGGGCAATCAAACAACTAGCTATTTTTACCTTGCCCATAAATTATAGTCAAGATATGATAATGCAATTACGAGCACTCAGTTAAAAGTATTCCGTATTGCAAAGCAAGGTTGGGCTAAGTTTTCGGCCGAGTTTATGACTATTTGGGACAGGCCTTCTGACTCTATAGGTTTAAACCCAACAAACTCGTCGAATAAGTCAAGCTTCCGGACTACGAAACTGAGAAGGGTCAAAAACATGAAACGAAACTGAGAAACATCCTTAAAAAGATCAAAAGCGTGGAGGATGAAGAACACAGACAAGTGTAGTTTAACTCTATGTGCTTCAATGACACGTTCATGTTCACTACTGATGATTATCTTTCTAATAATGGTAACTACTGTTTGTATGTTGCCTTCTCCTGCACTTTCCTGCTTTTCTACTCTCTTCACTAAAATGGTATCTTTTCTTTCTCATCACTTTCCACTTCCTCTTCGTCAATTTACCCTTCTTTCGTCAAGACTACATTTTTATGTAACTTTCTCTCTTTATATAATTTTGTCTTTTTTTACATTTTTGGGTTTGATTTTTTCTTGTGTAATGTTTTGGGTTAGTGGGTGTGTTGACTTTTCTTGATTAAGTTCCGCAGCAGTGGCGGAGCGAGGATTTGTAGTTAGGGGGCGCAAATTTAACTAAAACTTACGACTGTTTCCTTTTTTAGAAGGGGCGAACGTCCCTGCTAGCCCCTAGCTTCACCACTGAGTCACTTCGGTTTAGGTTAGGCCAGATTAGGTTCATTCGGTCCAGTTTAGTTCAATTTAGTTATTTCACCCATGTAGGTATTCTCCTGTAAGTGCAGTTAGTTTCAGTTCATTAAGAACACGATAATTTGGACGGTAGACCTCTCAGAAGTTTGTTTAATTTCATTTGGAGGAAATCAGTAAGAGCTGAAATACTTGTTAAGAGTTAAAAGTCTTTTACTTGGTTATAATGTTACCTGTTGTAGTGTTTTCAGTGATAGTAGAACTTTAACTAAACCAAATGTTACCTGTTATCTTCTTTCTTAGCGCTCGCTTAGGGTTGGTATTGTTACGAGGATAATAGAGCTTAAATGAACAAGAAAATGATGGAGAGCGGTGATGATTGGTAGGTGGCAATATGAAAGAGAGGGTGATGGTTACACCATGAAGGGGATAGTTACCCACCCTAGAGTAATGCAATTACCCCCGTATGGGATAAAAGTTTCCCATCTTCCGCCTTCCACTATCACCAATCTGGTAACAGTTAACTCTGTATGCACTGTCAAACGCCTCTTATGCTTAGTGGTGGACTCGTGGCTGTTAAATGTTTTTACTGTTGCTGTCATGTACACTAATCCAAACCTTTCTGGTAGAAGGGTTCAAGTATCCAGGGAAAAAGGATTATACATCTGAGGTACTACCTCAGACTAGTATAAATTTGAGTTTTTGTGCATTTTTTTCGAGCATTTTAAATTTTATATGTGATATTTTTTTAGTTTTATTGTAAAATTTTTTGAGCTTAATATTCAAATTAATGAACTCAAAAACTTTATAGTAAAATTCACAATTTTTAATATTAAACTCAAAAACTTTATTATAAAGCTCAAAAACTATATTATGTGTGGTAGTACATCAGATGTATAATCCATATACTGAAGTATCCATAAGGTCCCGTTTAGAGCCCTTAGATGACTGTTGGCTGCTACATGCATTCTCTTACTGATTTACGTATACGAAAATGAAGTCAGAATTCGGGTTCCTTCGAAAGCCAGCCAAGAAGTCAGGCGCATTCTTGAGGAGGAAATACTTTCTCCAAAATGCAAGTTGTTTGTATTGGAGTCGGGGAATTTGTTTAAAAGAAAAAAGCATGGGGACATTTTCTGCGTCCTTGACTGTTTGTGTGTTTAATTGATTGTATACTAAAAAAACTTCATTGAATCAGGACAGCAAGAGGTTTACCTGTGAGGTTGGCGGCAATCTATCAGGAGGTAGTAATGATAATTTTACAATACAGGATGCATTCCGGATGCTTGATGCTGGTTTTTTCAGTAAAGAGAAGGTGATCGACTGATCGTTTCTGTTCTTTACTTAGTTGTGAGTTTGTGACAGTTTCATACTTTCGTGATATCACTCGTTCTAGGTTGCTATGCCACAAAGTTACAAAATTTAAGATCAGTTGCTATGTTCGACCTGTGCACTTTTGTTAATTTTTTATTTGTTTGTTTTAGATGGTGGACATAGTGAAGGAAGCTTCAGAATTCAATCTCCCCATTACAAGAGCTGATCGCAAATTGGTTGCTACGAACAATGGAGGATTGAAATACCCATCTGTTTTAGTTTTTCGTCCCGAGTGGAATGTTAAACAAGCAGAATCAACGAAGAATAGATTTGTCTATCCTTCTCTACCTGACATCCAGAAGCCTGAAAATGAAGAAGATATTGCTTTCATGAGTGTGCTATTTCTGAACTGTATCCATTTTCAAGTGACTTCAGTTGATGTCTTATCTGTTTGGTCTTCGGTCTTCCTTTTCAGGGACCAATCTTGATTTTTTCACTTGTCCAGGTTCTTGAACTTGGCCAGCTCATTAAAACAAAAAAGATTTCTTCTGTTGAGCTTACGGAAATTTTTCTCCGGAGACTGAAAAGGTATGATGCACCTTTTCTCCAGAGACTATACATTTACCTTCCAGGTAGAGCATTAGAAGCTCTCTCGCTAAAGTAGGGATATAGAGGGCTTAAAGATAATGTTTTAGACAAAGTTTCCTCTATGATCAAATCATGTTGCTATTGATATACCCACAGCCTGAAAGTTCTAAAAACTTTCATCTATGTCTAAGTATGAGGGTTTGATGTATGCAAGCTTGCTCTTATGATTGAAACTCATATACGTATCATTTTTGTTCCGTAAAATTTGAATCTTGGCCCTGATCTTACTACTGTAGGTACAATCATGTTCTCCAAGCTGTCATTACTATAACAGAAGAACTGGCGTACCAGCAGGCCAAAGAGGCTGATCAGCTGCTTTCTCAAGGAAACTATCTAGGTATTTGTGTATTTTTCCTTTTCCCCTGTAGATATTCTCTATGACGGTTCAGGTTAGCGGGTCTCAAATCATTTTGGGACTAAGATTTTGTTGTCTTATGTTTTATTTTGTCACTGTTGTCTTCTTTGAGGTATCTGGATATGCCGTAAACTTATCTAGTTGGAAAAGAAGTACCTTGGAGATAGTTTTGTCATTTCTGTGTCTCATAGAATTAATGGAAATATTTTAGCTTTAGGAATCAACTTTCTGGTCTCTTGGGTCATTCTTAAGCATGGGTACTGAATGACTGATTTATTTTCCTTCAATTGTTTTTGAGGGACTCCTGTTCCAGAAATGCGAGGAATATAAACTCCGCTCTCCTTTCTAAAAGTGTAATTCGCCTTATCTGTACATATTGTTTAGATGATATCTCCGTATATATGTCTTCAGGTCCGCTCCATGGTATCCCGTATGGATTAAAAGATATAATTTCAGTGCCCCACTATAAGACAACATGGGGCTCTGGCATCTTCAAAGATCGAGTACTTGATATCGAAGCTTGGGTCTATAAAAGGTACTCGAGATATAAGGGTGCCTTCAAATAAACATTTATTTATGTTACCTTCACTGTGCAATTACAGTATTTCATGCAACTGTTAACAATTCGTATTTAATTTTAATAAGATGGGCTATGTCATGTGTGTGTAAGGTTGAAGTCCACCGGTGCAGTTCTTGTTGCGAAGCTTGTTAGCGGATCACTGGCCTATGATGACATCTGGTTTGGGGGCAGAACAAGAAATCCATGGAATATAGAGGAGTTTTCTACTGGCTCATCTGCTGGACCTGCAGCTTGCACTTCTGCAGGTGTTTCTTCACCTTCAAAACGACTAAAAAATTTTCAATAATGGTCTTTCGGAAACAAGCTCTCCCTATTTTTACGGGGTAAAAGGCTGCATACAATCCGGCCTTCCTTGCACCATTATTTGCGAGAATCCCTTTCATTTCGAATGGGATCCAAAGACTGGTGCTCTCCCTTATTTATGAGTCCCTAAATGGTTGCCTCTTCTTATAATTGTGAAACAACAAGACAACCATCTAGTGCATTTTTCATTTTGGGTCATCTAGAGTCAACCTATCTTTGTTGTGAACCTAGGGGTAAGGTGGAATACATCTAATCCCCCTAACCCCGTTTTTTGCGGGAACCCGTGAGGTCCTGGCGTTAGGTTGGTTTTGTTGTCTTCAACTAAAGTCCAGCCGGCACGCTTTTTATAGTGAACACAGCTAGAGGGTAGATGCTTTTCCTGATGCAGTATCTCTTCTTTGGTGATAGGCATGGTGCCATTTGCAATCGGATCAGAAACTGCAGGGTCTATTACCTATCCTTCTGCTCGATGTGGTGTAACAGCTTTACGCCCAACTTTTGGCACTGTTGGACGCACAGGTGTAATGAGCATATCAGAAAGCTTGGTAAGACTTCAATATGTGCTCGTGTAGTCATGCTCGTGCAATATTGCCTCTTGTGCCTGTCCATCTTACTCTCATTTAGCAAAAAAAGGTGGAGCCTAATAGCTGTGTATTACACAGGATAAGCTGGGTCCTTTCTGCAGAACTGCTGCCGATTGTGCTGTCATTCTGGATAATATTCGTGGGAAGGACCCAGATGATCTGTCTTCACAAGATATGCCGTTTGCTGATCCTTTCCATGTCGACCTTACAAAGCTTACAGTTGGATATCTTGATGATGCTGAAATGGAGGTAACAGATAACTCTAAAGTTGTTTTTTCTGTTCAAGTAGGACAAAAAAATGATGTGCAACTGCTGAAGAATTTAAGAACTCGTTTACTAGTCTTTTTTCTCTTGCCTTCCAACCATGTCTGTATGCCGATTCCAGGTGGTTAAGATTCTTGCATCTAAGGGTGTTAACATGGTTCCTTTCAAGCTAAATTATACAGTCGACTCAGTTCAAGGAGTCTTGAACTTCACAATGGATGTGGATATGTTATCTCACTTCGACGAGTGGCAGCGCTCTGGCCAGGACGATTCTTACGAAGCACAGGATCAATGGCCATATGAACTGCATAGGGCAAGAGTCATTACAGCTGTAGATTATTTGCAGGTTGGTCATTTCTGATGGTAATGTAGACACTTGTTTCCTTTTCATGCTTATTCAATAATCAACTTTTTTGTTAGCGGATTTGTAGTAGTTGTATATCATCGTAGTTTGACTAATGATCAACTATGAGAGAATCTTAGATTCCTCTCTGGAGAAATTACGAGTTAAAGAGTTGGAACTGTACCTCAGGAAGAATCGCTCAAGGACTAAAAGGGAAAAACCCTAATTGAATGTCTTGATGATTTTCAGGCTCAGAGGGCAAGGGGAAGATTAATTCAAGAAGTTCAAAAAAGTTTTTCAGTAGATGCCTTTATTGGTAATGCAACTGATTGGGAAAAGGTTTGCATGGGAAACCTTGTTGGCATGCCGGTAATTGTCGTACCTGCTGGTTTTGCCCAAATTGATAACCCACCTTCCGGAGGTACTCGAAGGAGAAAGACGATAACAACTGGCATTTATGCTCCCCCTCACAATGATCACATAGTATGCCTCTGTTAAGCAAGTTTTTTTTTTTTTTGGTTTACAAAATCTAGTTTAGTCCTCATTTGAGATGGACCTTAGGTTTGCACATTGTTGATACGATACATGCTTGATTGTACTGTTAAGTGCCTCTTTTTATGCTTCTTTACCTTTTGCAGGCCTTGGCACTGGCGATGGCATACCAGTCAGTAACCGATCATCACAAACAGCGTCCACCCATTGACGATCTTGGGCCCAGCGACTCGATTTCAAATACACCAAATTCAACATATCCGCCAAGACAGTTGCGAAGTTAACTTGTTTACTGCAATTATCTTCCCTCTGGCCTGAAAATCTCAAAATGTAATTGCCGTTGGAAGGCTGTGAAGGATATGATGTTAATCACTGGTGAATCTTGGGATAACAATTAGGTTTTCGGAAGGCCAAGATTTGTATTTCTGACCTTGTGTTTAAAATTAATGCACAACAACGCCAATTGTTAGTTTATTTACTAAATATTGTATAGATGTAGACGGCCAGCGTTGTCAGGCCTCCTCTCAGCTATGCAGGGTCATGCTGCTTACAGTACTGGTTTACTGGTGAGGGTCAGTTTTGAAGGGTTCAATATATGGAAGGGCTGGTGAGGGTTCACTATATGCCACTTTGAAATCACAAATGCCGTTAATTTTTTTACGGAATTACTTTTTTCACCTACGAATTTTACTCTTTTACGTACATTTTTCCATTAACTTTCCATATCATACACTTTTTCTAGACAAATAAGTCTTATACAGTATGTTATTTTTCTTTTTTTCCCCTAAAATCGAATCTTATTGTTCTAGAAACTTGGATAATGATATAATTCTCCAATTAGTGAAGTATAATATTGTTCTTTATCAGTTATTAATATGTTTTGTTAAAATTATTAGGGTTTACCAATTAGTGAAATTGATACGTTCACTTGTTTATCAATTATTATCAATTAGGGTTTATTGTTGGTGGAAGCCTGGGAAGGCGTGGTTAGTGTAGTGGACTAGTGGGCGATGGTTCCGGGTAACGCGTGGTGGTACTGAGTCGTCCGTAGTGAATTTTTGTGGTGTGTGACGGTGCTACGTTGGTGAGGTTACATTGATAGTTAGTACTCCATTGTATATGTCTAAAATAACAAAAAAAAAATTAAATATGTGAATAATCATTATAGCCGAATTGTACGACAATAAGATTGTTGATGATATTGGCCTTTATCATTATAGGCTTATAGCTGCATGACCATTGTAGCTGCACTAGATGACAAATGACGAGAAGTTAATTTTGTGGGTGTCTGGGCATTTGTACCTTTCGTACATCAGCAATTTCAGTGAGGGGGAGAGTGCGGGAGATGGGATTCCGGACTAGGGTAGCCAGAGAAGAGGATGGTGGTTGCCGAAGGGTGGGTTGTCCAATGTCATATGGCAGGTTGCCGAGGTGAAGGAAGGGAGATAAAATAAAACAAAAATCAATTTATTGGGGGAGCCAAAAAAGTGACAAGGGTAAATTTGTAAAAGGCGTATGTGAAAGGGTAAAATCCGTATGTGAATAATGACGTCCCTTTTTTTAATGCCACTCATTTTTGTGTTATAGTGAAAGTATAAATGTATAATGCACTTAAACTTATCTTATATTGTTGTGCCATTAACAAAAAGTGTAGTGACAATATCATTTTCTATGAAGGGTAAGAAGGTAGTGTAGTGTTACACCCCGGCACGAAAACTTAAGCGAATAATGCACTTCCCTATTTAATTTTTAACAAGGAATGTTTTTTGGTGTCACGCTCAGTCTCATAATGTTCAATTAATGTTCATACGAAGCATCAATTTATCCTAAATGGAACAAATATGGCAAGTAGTTGTTAGGTATATGAGATTATGAGGACTAATAACTAATTCAAATTCAAATAGAAAAATAGAGGCTCATCTACTCCTAGCCGGATCAAGAAGATAAACATTTAGACCTCGTACAAATAGTGGACTGTCGAGTTACATTCATCTTCGGTACAACTCCATACAGGCGAAAGACTAAAGATCGCATTTGGGAATTTGGGCCTTCAAATATATTAATCCAGAAAAGAAAAAACAAATAATCCAAAAATACATTTCGTGAAAAATCTCAAAAGATTGACCCGAAAACTACAACAATCCGGTAAAATTACTGTTAGATCCTCATTTACACTCCTACAAACAACTGAATTACGTCCTCGAGCATTACTCAAAATTTAAATTATCTTGCAAGTAGGCACCTCAGGAAGTTTTTGAAGATCACAGTGCTAAACAAGGGCAAGGCGCACAAACCTGCCTCTTGTCATCTATAGTTCTCAGTCACGCCTTGTTCTCCTACGAGGAGCAGCGGCTTCTTCCTTCTCGTTTTCACCTTCCTTATCCTCGGAGGCTGAACTCTCTGGAGCAGCTGATTGCGCTGCTTGAGGGGCTGGTGCTGGGGCCGCCTATACATAGCCAAAAATACTATTAAGGCAAATGGTACAAAAATGAAAAATAATGCAACTTATGTGAATAGATAAAAGAATTACAATACAGAGTAATCCTGCACCTAAAATGGAAATTAGGAAGTTCATTCATCAACAGAGAATTATGAATCTAAAATGTTGGCAAGGATGTGGTACACTTACAGGTTTCTTGCCGCCAAAAAGAATCTTGTAAACAAGACTAATAAGGACAACTGCTATAGAAACGAGGACACCGATGGTGATATTGGGTTGTGTCTCGGCCTTCTCAATAAGTTCCTGCAGGGAAAAAAGGGGTAAATTTACCATGGAAAAGCATAATTGAGAGCAAGGAGAACTATTCTCAACAAAATAAGAATTAGGTATCAGAAAGTTACTAACAAGGAGTTTAGGCTTGTATGCTTCCAAGAATGGGACATCCGCAACCTTATAGAGGAGGTCAAAGACAGTTTTCTGAAATAGAGAACACAAAGAATCAATATACAAATCACAATGGACAAATAAGACCGGAAATATAGTCACTTGTGAGTCTAGTATGAGACATCTCACATGTAACACCAACCCAAATCATTATGTATCCATTGTTTAATTATAGATTTATAGGATTAATGGGTTCATGTCACATGTAAAGCCGTCTCATATGCAAGTGTTTTGTTATATTCAAAAACAATATGGTGCTTACCTTGATGCCTGTCAAACCTTCTGCTGATTGAGCAGCAGCCTCCTCAGCCTTCTGCTTCTCCTTCTCCGCGTCAAACTTTGGCTTCCATTGGGTTTCCCTGTATGACTCGGCGGTCTTCTCATCACCAGCAATTAAGATATTATCGAATAATATGCCATCATTCATGGTCCAGATCTCAATACCCACAGCAGCAATAGGCTCGAAGTTGGGAGATGAAAGCTCAAAGTAGTTAGGGTTGGGAATCTCTTGTGGCTTCCAAATTCCCTTATAAGCTGGGTTGTCGATCAATGGTGCGTGCCATTTCCCCTTGTAAGCTGGGTTTCTCTTCATTGGCCTCTTCCATTCACCACAACCGGGTGCTTCGACACACAGTGGGTTAGCAATCTTTGGTGCCTCCCATTCACCATCTTCTTCGTCATCCCAATCCTCAGGCTTTGATGCTTCCGGGTCATCAATGTCTTCTACCTCGTCATCTAACCACCCTTCGGGTTTAGTAGCCTCCTCATCTTCAATCTCCATTGGTGCATCCTCATCCCAATCATCAGGTTTTGTTGCCTCGGGGTCAGGAATCTTTTCTCTCTCATCCCAATCCTCGGGTTTCTTGTCCTCTGGGTCAGGAATTGTCTTTGATGGGATAATAGCGGGTTCAAAATCGTCACCGGTTAATAAGTTAGCCTTCTTCTTCTCTTCACCATCAACCAGGATGCTGACCCCATTGTCAGGTGTCAAAATGGCAGTATACACATGGCTCAATTTATCAGACGGCACAGATGGTGGAAACTTAAGATGGTGCTCAACGTATTCACCGCTGTTTGGGTTCTTGTGCTTGAGGATAAAATGAACCTTGTTTGTCGATCCACATTTATCAGGTCCAAACATAATAGAGTAAGGTGATTCATTATCAAACTCCTTTGATACCCATCCAGCCTCTTGGGGACGGAGATATTTCAGGTAAGCTCCTCCACATTCCAAACCGTTCTGGAAACGAGTTTCAAATTGGAGAACAACAGTTTTCTCCTTCAAGTCCACGGGAGTCTCAAGTTCTTTCACGATGGCATACTTTCTTGCCTTCTCGCTGACAAGAAGCCCATAATCATCATGGCCTTCACTCTTTTCATGCTTCCACACACCTATATACAAAAGCCGAATATTGTTGTCGTTATTTACCAGCCACAGCAGTAATCAGACATCAAGTAACTAATGCTATACATACACAAATATCCAAGCTACACTACATCAAGGACCGCGCACTACAATTTCAGCTGCACTTGTTGCATTTATAACTAGACCTTCATCAAACTAAAAGTGGCAATCTTCTTTTACAAAATTGGGATCAAACACACGAAAAGTAAAAAACACAACTTATCATGAAAGAAGGGAGAAAAAGTACAAGGAGGCGCTATTAGATTGGAAAGTAACCGCATCTTTTAAGGTTGTAAAAGAAGTAACGAAAGTCACAATCTCATAAAGAGTTGATATTTACCCATAGAAATCTCAAAGTTACAAAATACTCCTTCCGTCTCGATCAATTGCTATCTATTTCTATTTCTATTTTTGTCAAGTTTTACCAAAGTGGGCAAGTGGACATGTGATAGAAATCTTTAATTTATCATTATTGTTCTCTCCTTTTTGTCATTTCTTTGTTCCAAAATAAATAGATAACAAATGATGAGACGGAAGAAGTACTTCGTAATATAACTGTGAAGATCAAAATTTCTACTTGTAGAACAAGTTAAAATATAAAAACTAATCCCGAACTATCAGTTTATATTAAAGCATAGATTAGGCCATAACCATGTGTCACGTCCTTACTTCTTTGAGAGCGAAGTGTGGGGCGTGACACATGGCACTCCTTCATGATATCGCTCTGAACTCCCAAATTAAACCAGTGATTTAACATCCTAATACAAACTTAATACACATCGTATCTGACCATCATAACATCTCACTCAAATGCAACAACCAGCAACTATCTCTCATCTAAAATGAATCATTTCACCGCCACTTAACCATTTAGATCTAAATAGGCAGTGTTACTACTACAATTATTAAACATCATATTCACATATACTCCTTCCGTCCCGGTCATATGTTTACCTTGTTTTTGGCACAAAGATTAAGAAGAAGGGAAAGACCATTTGTGGTTAGTAACTCATCCGAAACATGTCTAATATAGAAACGTAAACAAATGAATGAGACGCCTAAAAATAGAAATCGTAAACCAATAACCGAGGCTGAGGGAGTAATAATTTTACATTAATAACAACGTCAAAAACTTAAACATACAAGATCTATAACACTAAAACAAACTACTGTGTATAAAAGAGAGAAAAATTACCGTTGTAATCAGATTTCTGAGAAACTATCCAACGTCCATCGAACGACTCATCAAATGATTCGTACAAGATCTGCTTTCATCAATGAAAAACTCGATTAATCATATTATATAGAGTATTTCGAAATCAAAACAAAATCGCATACAACTCTAACAAATACATGTAGATTACTATAAAACACTAAGAAATGCTCGAAATTAAATTTGATGCATTATTTCATACAAGATCTGCTTTCATTAATCACTTAAAAAAACCTCGAATAAATCAATCAAGTATTAAAAATATACATCGAAATCAAATTTGATGCATTGATTTATAAAAGATCTACTTCAATCAATCAACAAATAAGTCGAATAAATACATCAAAATTAAAATACAATTGCATATACAAGCAAAATGTTAGCGAGTATCATATTAAGAAACAATTAATAACTAATATAAAATCAGAAACAAAATCATCGAAAATCATTAAAAGATATAAAAAATAAACTTACGGGATCAGAAGCGTAGAGATTAACAGCGAAGAAAGCAGTAAGTAAGAAGGAGAGAAATAGAAGGTTGGAGCTTCTTCGAGTCTCCATTAATGGAAGCTTGAAGAAAAACTATGGAGGATTGCGTGAATTTGAGAGCTGAAGTGTTGGAGGTTTTGTTGTTGTGTTGTGTTGTCTGAGGATTTGCGATATAAGTGCATCTCTTATGAAGAAAAGTCTGTGTTGATGAAGTGTGTCATCAGCCAATTATGCTATGACACGTGGTCATTGACCAATTGAATGTGGCCATGTCAGCGCTTTCTACGTACCGTGAGTTGGGTTTATGGGTCTTGTTTATTTAGGTTAGTTGCCTACTTAGGATCCACTTTCTTCATTATGTTTTCCTTTTTTTAGAAAAACAATTATCCTAGGACTAGTACTTAGTTAGTTGTGACTTACTAACCTCACCGATTTTCATTTTCATTTGTGACGGAGTTACCCGTCGTAAATTAAAGATGAGTCAAACCCTTCTCACAAAGAGCAAGTAGAGAGCAAGTGGGGAGTAAGTGATGTGCAAATTGAGCCCTTTACTTAGCCCCGCTTGCTCTTTTTGTTATTCTAGTCCTGACAAGTTTTTATGGGGAACACATCATTTAGTCGTCTCAGGGGGTTCATCAGGGTGATCCTTTGGATCCTCTACTCGTTGCTTTGGTGCTACATCCTTTAGTTTGTAAGATTCTAGACTCTTGTGATTTGTGTCTGCAAGCTTGTTACTTGGATGCTGGCATTATTGTTAGTAATACCCTGATTGTGGGCAAGGTTTTGGAGGACGACCCTCGAATCGGGGCTTCATCTTAATGTTAATAAAACCGAGATTTTTTGGCATAAGGAAGATCCCATAAGCAGGTCCTGGTTTTGGTGTCTAGCAATGGCAGCTTGCCACCTTCCCTTTTCTGGCCTACTTTATGCTTTTCTGGCCTCTCGATTACACTCTGCTATATTGCAGGCTAAGTTCTTCTGTCATTTTGGTATCACTGCACGGCTGCGCCTAGACTTACTTTTGAGGATGCCTGCATGGGTTTTAAGGAGGTTACGGGTCTCATTGCTAATTAGGCTTGAGTGTGGTACTCCTTGTGTAATATGTAATATCAAATTGCATAAGTGTGACATTAATTTCTTGATACTTTTACGCGTTCTTTTGATAAAGTACACGAGGAAATGCGATTCTTTTTGTTCAAATAAGCCTTACATGGCCAAAAAGACTTGATTTTATACCCTTATTATTGAGTTCTTTAGGTTTAGCCCGTTTTGAGCCTTTGTAGTCTTTTTTATATAACATTTAATAGCCACATTCCTAGAATTTGCCTACTTTATCGGGACAACCGCGTTTGCTTGTTTTTCATGTCCACTTGTCTACTATGGTGGGGTTGGGACTTCAAAATGTCATTTAGGTGTGGCAAGTTTATTGTTAGCAATTGTGTCAATCATTACCTTTGTTGAGGAAAAAAAAGTTATATAAAGCGAAGAAAAAATGAATGAAAATGAAAAGATAAAAACAGAAAATCGAGGAAAAAAAATAGAAAAAAAAAAACTAAGTTGCTTCATTTTGATTGGTTAAGGGATAATGAAAAGGAATTTGCTAGAGCCTAATGCAATTTTAGAGAGTAATACCAATGCTTCTCTTATGTTGTCAAAGTTTAAGATGATTTCTCTAGTCGGGTATCTGATTGTGTTTGATTTTGTAGAATTGGTTTGGTTAGTGTCGCTGCGACTACCGGTCTTAGCCCCACATTCTCATACGTGCCTTGCCACAACCCACTTCTATAGATGCACCCATTAGCCTCCCTTATTGCCCTTGATACATGTACTTTATTGCGAATGCGTAATAATTGGGAAAATTATTATTGCATTAGAACGCATGCTGGTTTCATAAGTTGAGTGAGTTTTTCTATTTCTTTTTATCTTTACATACAAAACTCACCTTTCAAATATTTATGAGTGCGTAAGTGAATCCGGGAGAATCCGACTAACTTGTCTTGCAAGGTCAAAAGGTAATTGGTTTTGTCGAATACGGTATCATGTAACATCTCGTGATTTGAGCTGCGTTTTCTATATCCTGTGTCGATGAATTCTTTTTGTTGGTAAATTTTTCTCATAACTTTGTTGTAGATATGGATGACTTGTAATACTCTGTATTTTTGAGTACCTTGTACTCGGTCGCGTAAGGGTCACTCGACTGAGTGGGATGTGTACTCGGCCGAGTAGGGTGTATTCGACCGAGTGAGGTTGGTGTGCCAGTTAGGCAGCGTTCTGCCTAAGTGGTGTGTTGGAGCTCGTGTCCTCCACAGTTAGTGCAATAACATAAATAAATCTCTATAGGTTCACAGGGTATACTTTGTATTATAATCAGTTGATTAACGTTTATCAATAACGGTTGGCTTGCTAGATAAGTTTGACGTTATTGTCATACAGATGGCGGTGATCAACTGATCCCTAAAAGTCACACCTAGAGGATGTGTTTGAGAGATGTGATTATTTGAGAAAATAATCATATTGATGCCCTATTATATGACTAAAAGGTTAGTCAGTGTATTTGACTAAAAGGTTAGTCAATGTGATGATGAGACGATTATTTAATAATGATTAAATAAAGTTAGCTGAGACGAATTAACTGTAATTCGTAAAATTGAATATAAAAGGTTATATTTAATTATAGTATATAATGTAAGCTAATTAAACGTAAACCGTTATAATTAATAGGCAAATTATAAATATACGGATATTTATAATTAATGACGGATTATAATGTCGGTCCATGTAAAACGACGATTATAAGATATTACATTATATTGGAAGCTAAAATGACCGAAACACGGTATCCAGATACACTTGGGTTTTCGGGTCAATGGGTAGTTAGTTTGAGGAGACATAAAAATCCCCTCATATAAAACCTACCAAAAAGTGCCGTGAGAATTGAAGAAGGAGGAGAAAAAAAAAGTGTTTTGGTTTTTCTAACCTAATTCTCTCTCTCTGCCTCCATCTCATCTAAAAATCACACAAACTGACAAAAGTTAACTGTAACTTTTGACAAACACAAAACAAAAGGTTAGCAGTAACTTTTGTATTACTTTCTAGCAAAAGAAAAGGGTATTTCTCGGAGCATCTTGGGTGCAACGATTAGGAGGATATCTACCTTGATATCTCTGTTCTTTACGCCAATTGCTAGGACCGGAGGTTGATTTCTAAATCTCTATTCCTTTTGTTGTTTTCGTTTATGACTAGCATAATCAAATTATTACTTTTCGTTATAATCCTATATTATTTGTATTGTGGTAATACCGATTTCCCACAAGTGGTATCAGAGCATAGGCCACGAAATTGTTTTAATTTGATTTCATAAACCGAAACTGTTTATGCCGCTGTGTGTTTGACTCGATCGAGGACTTTAATGTATCGATCGAGCAATTTTTGTGAGTTTTTGGTCGATCGAGTACTTGCTTTCACTCGATCGAGCCGTTTTCTATTTTGTTTGATCGATCGAGTAAATGGTTTTGATCGACCGAGCAATTTTTCTAAAAGGTTTGGTCGATCGAGTAATTTGGTTTGATCGATCGAGCGGTTTTCTCATATTTTTGGTCGATCGAGTGTTTTTTTATACTCGATCGTGGTCCCTGTTTGTCGACTAGGAAGAATTAGTCGATCGAGAGACTTTATTGTTTAATTTCTTCTCGATCGAGTACTTTTCAGAATCGTATTTCCTTTCGTATTCGTTTTCATTTAGATTTATTTTGTTATTTTAATCTGTTAAAATAACATAGAATAGATTTGTATATGTTTTAATTTAATAAAGATTAGATTAAAATGAAAATGAAAATGATGTTGAATGAGTTTATCATTTGAAAGGATATTAATTTTTCCCTATTTTGTCGATAAGGACCGTTTTGCTTGAAAAAATTTTGCCGAAAAATTTTTTGATGAAAAATTTCTGTTTTTCGTGTTCAAGTTTTTGGCCTTTAATTGTACATTATTCGGATTGTGTATAATTAATGTAAATTGGTTCACATATGCTTAATATCTTACATTTTAAAGCAGTTTGAAATGTTTAGGAGAGTTCATTTTATCAGTAAAATGAATCGAGATTGTAATTGATGTGGGTAATTACAGAATTATCACATAATTATAATCTATGTTAAAGGGTGGTTTGGATAATAAAACATCGTAATAACTGTATTATGTCTTGAATGTTTTATTTTAGTTGATGCTTTTATAATGTTTTTGGGAATGTTTGAATGAATTTTTTAACGTAATTTTACAATCAGTTGTAACTTAGTGTGGCCTTAGTAGATTGTGTTACCGTAATGATGGTAACACAGTCTTGGATGTATTTTGAGATCTCGCATCTCCATTATTTTTAGTTTTGGGTTTTGAAATTATTATGTAATAAATAGGATCTATGTAATTTTATTTATTGTAATTTCAAAGAAGACTAAAGATGGAGATTGGAGCTCACTCCCGCTGCATGGACCAAGAAGGGTGATAAAGTCAAGCTTCGAGGGTCCAATCTGTTGGATTCCGAGTTGTATTTTATTCTTTTTGGTAGGATAGGCCAGACTAGGACATGTTTTTTCTTTTACGTTTTTCATTCTCGTTTTTCCTTTCCTTCACATGATAGATAACTGCATCATATTCCGCCTAAACCAAACCACCTGATAAAATGCATGTAAAATGATTCATATAGGTTGAATATTTTAATCATGGACATACAGATGTCACTCGCTTTTAGGGCCATCACCTTAGTTAAATCATTCTCGAGTTGCTAGACATTCGTTCACTTAAAATGAATTAAAGTTAAGATGATGGGACCTTCCCCTATAAATAAAATTGAGACTAGTCTTTATAGGGAAAACTACTATGAACCCCTTCTTCGTCGGAAGTCATAATATGACCCCTTCTACGTTGGATAAGTAGTGAGTGTTGACCTATTTTACCTCAACATTGTAGTCCGAGTAATATCTCGGGATTATAATGGACTAAAAGATAGAATTTACAGAAATTTATCGACC
>JAIUZE010003435.1:0-12784 GCA_022085475.1 Heliosperma pusillum | reverse complement strand
GTTCACTGCTTGATAGCTTTTGTGTCCCGGGCCTGGGGGGCTTATCCCCAAGTCGGGGCATGGCACCCTAAGAGTTCCGCTTTGGGAAGGGAGCCAGCTTAAGTACTAGCCATCTCTGCTTAGGGGGTCGCCTAGCAGAGTTTCTTGTGTACGGTTATGTCATGAGACGGGGAATGGAAGAGCTGTTGTCGCTAGGTCTGATCAGTCTAGGACTAGGATGTTTTCCTACCTTGTGGTATAGCCTCGAGTTACAGAAGTCTTCTATTGACTGCCCTAAGAACTTATGCCTGTTTGTAGAGGTATTGGTCTTTCATGTTTGTATGATTCTATGAGTTTTAAAAGGTGAGATGCAAGCCGGCTAAGATTGATAGAGTTTGGATTACTGGTTGTTAACTGATTCACATGATTACGTGTTGATAGGGTTTGAGTGTATCACGGCCATGTTTCTGAGAGGAACCTCTGAGCTAGCATACCAGCTTCCCTACCTATTGTTATATTTATTATCAGATTCACATGATAGCTCTCATATGCTAGGTTATATGTTAGTTAACTGGTTCATAACATGAAAAGCATATCATATATGTTAAGGTTTTGTATTTTATATATACATTGCTTTTATGTTTTTTCATGTTTCATTAAACTTGACATTTCGTGGCTGGGAGGACTCGGAGTTACTCCCCACTGACTGTGGCTTCCGTGTTTATATTTAATGCGGTCGAACAGGTGGTGAATGCATATTTGGGGTACATTGACGAGCTAGCGAGCGAAGTATTTACCTTGGACCTATATTCGGTTCATAGTTTGTATATTATTATACACTCTTTTTTTTCCGTATTTATACGGGAGATATGTCTCCCGTCTTGTATATTTCTTTTGTAGAATATTATTCCCGTATTGTAATGACCATTTTTATTTCAGACACCTTCATTATGTATTTAAATTATTTTTTCCTTCCGCAAATTTGAGGGTGTCACACATGATCATTATCATTATACAATCCCATACACTACCATTATGCATGTGAATAAAATAAGAAGAAAATCACCCATTTTTGGGCTTGAATGTGCCGGCCATAGTGCCATAAAATGAGCATTTGTTGCTCATTTTTCCACTTGACTTGATTCTTCATTTTTTCACATCTTCTCACTAAAACCTCCTATATCTCTCTAAACATTCATATACACTAATATTCTCAACCTATTACTAGTGTAGTAATACAACAATATTAGTAGTATTATGTCTTACTTATTATCTAGTTAATAATAAGTTAAGATTATTTGGGTTTAATCTTGGGTGCAACAAGAAGGAGGCCTTCTACTTTGGAGGTTGTTTTATGGAGGATAATCCATTAATTTCATGCTCAAGAACAATAAGAAGGAGTTCTTATTGTGCCCATATTGAACCGAAAAATCCCAATGTAAGGATGTTTTGGTCTTATCTTTTCTTTTATGCTTTTATATTTGCATGCATGATAACTAGATCCTAAATCATTAATTTAACGTAATTTAATGAACTAATTAGAGGAGTCTAATTAAAGGTCTAGTACTTTCATGTGGTATCAGAGCTCAATTGTTACATGCATGTCGATTTTAGGCATTAAAATCGAGTTATACGACAACTTGGGTAAAATTGAAAATTTGTGTTCAAAGTTGGTTTGCACGAAATTTTTGATTTGCATGCATACCTACTGACCTCAAAATGGTTGTGGTCAAATTTGGTGATTTTATGGATTAATTTGCTATTTATTTTGATTTATGACCTTTAAATCATGTTAATATGCATATTTTATGTTAAAAGTTAACTAAAAATAGTTGCATGTTGATTCTGGCCATGAAATTTTTATATGACCTCACTTGCATGTTGTACATACTGTATGTAAAATTTCGTGACTTTTAATTAAGTTTTGCATGATGATTGATTTTTATAAGATAAAAGTCAATAAAGTGAGATTATTATGATCATAAAATTGAAACGTCATTTTCTGGTCTTTAAAATTTTTGGTACATTTTATAATATGATTTATATCATGTTGGTGAAATTTTATAATTTGTTTCACTATTTTACTATATTTAATGGTTTTTATTTGATAAAACCGTTGAATACTATGTTATTTGTTCATAAAATTTATTCAAAATTTTTGGGAAACTTTTTCTGGTTTTTAGAGTTCCTGGAAATGTTCCAGAATGTAAAAAAATTTTTGTTTCAAATTTTTATGATTTTTATATTTTATTTTGGGTTTATTTCATAAATGTTATGATTAAACCTCTATATTTAGCAAATACGATCAATTCGAACTAATTAAATACAAACAAAGTTAGTGGGGACTAATTTTGAGTTCTAAATCATTTTAGATAATTAGTTTGAGCTTAATACAATTTAAGTGTTGATTAGTGATTTTTAATGGTTAAAAATCGATAAAATCCATAAAACCGAGCTTGAATGAGCATGATAAGTGTTAAGGGCGATTTTGGCATATTTTTTCAGCATTTTATTTATGTTGTTATGGTTAAATGAATGAATGTCATTTGTTTAAATTTTAATGCAATTATTTTAATTGGTATTACCCGTAATGTAAGGGAATACCGATTCGGTTGTAATTTTCTTTGCTATCTCGTATCGCCGTTTGTAATAATTTCATTTCATTTTCTTGATCAAATGTATAATAGGAATTTTATTTGTATCTTTTGTAATTAATTATTATGAAGACGGAGATTCCCGAAGTCGGTGTTCCAAAAGACGGTGCATTTTTTTGGAGCATGTACCGTGAAGAGGCAAGGGGCCAAGGAGTTGGTTTCCGATTTTGTAATCGTCTAGTTAATTGGATTAGCTAGGTGGCCATACTAGGATTTATTATTTGCTTGCTTTATATTTCCGCTCATGCCAAAATCGCCGACATGCATTTTATTTCTCGATTGTCAATTCAAAGTTATTCAAAATTCACCGACTTAGTTCGCTTATAGGGAATTAATAACTAAATTGACAAGACCTCTCACATAACTTAAAAAAATTGAGATTTAGCCTTACCAATTGAAGCACCTATGAACCCCGTGTTCATTAGGGCTACCACGCTCGTGGGTCCCTTTTTACCTTGGGTAAGTAGGGTGATGCGATCACAAGCCCAAATTGGATTGGACTCACGAGATAATGCGTTATCTTGGGCCTGAGGATATGGATTTAGAGTTTGAAAAATCGTCACCATAGTTCTAAAAGGTAGAATTAGTCAAGTATTGACTTACCATTTTTAGATAAAGGTAGCATACGATGACTATTTTTTTCTAAAGATGGGTCTTGGAATCACTTATATAATTTCGTGAGGGGTCATTATATGAGTGACTTGTTTAAAATTGTTTTACAAGTAAATTATATTTAAGCAATGAATGTTTATTTTCCGTTTATATTTATAATATTCTCGCAATGACAATTATTTTTTCCTTCTATGAACTTGTAAATCCGTTCAATCGTGGAAAGGAGTTTCCATTATTTTATACGGTAACATTTTGATTGCGATCTCCGATTAAACCACCGTAGCTAATGACAAAATGAATTTTATCTTTTGATCCTCATATTCACCATTGCAAATGTCTCTTATGAAGAGTAAATGAATAAGTCACACTTAGTCAAAAACGTTTTGATTTTTAGTGACGTCTTCTTATAACAATGGTACATCAATTTTTGCTCCAAAGAAAATATTTGTATTTTGGTATGTCGTCATTATGCTCCTTATTGAGGCTTATCTCAAAAGAGGCCAAATCATTTGGGACGACTAGGTTAATTGATTTATTTAAAATCGTGAATAACCAAATACCGTAGTCACTTCATGAAGGGTTTATCCTTTTTAAGGTAAAACCATGAATGAAATGAAGAATAGTCTTCACAATAATTCTAATATACTTGTCTAAGTAGAGATTCATGAAAGTGAGTGGGAGCACTAAGAATGATGTTTATATTCTTAATTGTTAAGACGAGGTTCAAGAGTAGGTTGGCTCGACTTTGACACAAGGCAAGGGAAAAAGGCAAGACTATTTTTGAATAGTAAAGTCAAAACCCAAGCAAGGTGTCGAACCCAACTTTTGACGATTCTATTTTACAGTGTAGGACACAAGAAAAGAATCTGCCCCAAGTTTTCTAAAGAGTTAGAAATTGGGTGTACTATTTTCACCCATAATATCTATATGATCGACATTTATTTTGCTAAATGCAATTTTTTGGGTATTAGATACCCATTATGGTTTTCATCAATGTATTCAATGCATATAATAATGATTCGTGCGACGACTAACCATGATTAAATGTCGACCTACAAGGGAAATATAACTATTGTAGTTTTATTTCTATAGAGACATATAAAAGTTATAATGTGATCAATCTAGTTTTGGATTTAGAGGTATACTTTAATAAACGTTATTATGTCATGACCTCTAAATAAAGAATATAGTATCCACTTTAGTGTACGACACAAGTGTTTCACTTTTGTGAATAGAACAAGCGTTGTATCTTTTTATGCCTATACTTGGTCAATGGTTATCCCATACCAATCAAAGGTAATTATATTCTTGACCTAAACTAGTAATTACTTGTCATATAGATTGTAAAATGCTCAAAATTGGTGACCCGTGGATTGTGTAGCACATTAAGAGGCTAGTATTGACAACTATCCCTAAACCATCTGATTTTGAATCTTATGGTGCGTGCGAGTCTTGTATTCAAGACAAGATGATTCGTACCCTTTTTATTTAAAAGGAAATCGAACTAGTGAGTTATTGGCCCTATTACATAAGAATATGCGTGGTCCAATAACAAACACAACCACAGATGGTAATGGCGATTTCACTTTATTTGCCGACGATTTAAATAGATATTATATTTGATTCTACTTAATGAGGTACTATGAGAAATCTTTGAAAAGTTCAAAGAGCTTCAATGTGAAGTAGTTAATCACCAAGAGTATTAGACAAGGACTTACGAGTAAATCGTAACTATAAATATCTAAGTATTGACTTTGATTTTCACCAAAAGTATTGTGAAATAGTTTCACGAGTTAATTTCTCTAACACACATTATGTGATAAGGTGTTGTTGCATAGAGAAACAGAACCTTATACGATATGGTTTTGTCTTTGTAAAGTCAAATTGAGCCATTTGACTAACCTTGGGATCTTAATATTTTGTCTGCTATTTCTTTTCCCACCATATTAAAGCACATTTAAAACAGTCTGATTTCATTCCATATACGATATGGGTGGGTAGCGTACCTAATTTGTAAGTTATTCGAATGAAACAAGTGCTCAATAATCCTACATTGACCACGAGAACAAAGCGTTTGTGACTCGTGATACTGTCTTTCAATAAAAATACGATTATTTCTTGATAAGACAGAGTGGGAGAAAATGTTTCAAGAGCCACAAACTGAGCATATGGTCCGGAAAAAGTTTCCTCATTGCTTGTTCAGTAGTTGTTTCTTCGGAACCTAGGAGGTCAGGTGGAATTTTAGCACTCCTTAATAGTGATGAATTCTAATCTGTGACTTATAAAAGACTGTTTCTAGTCCCAATTTCTTGCTATGGCTTAGAGTCATGCGATTCGTAATGGACTCCATGCGTGATGGTCAGGTATATGACCTGGTAAATTTTACTTGAAGAAGTACGACCTCTTCAATGTAAATTGATTTTTAAGATCGAAATTTGCATGGATAAACATTACAATGTTTTCAAAGATAATGGGTAGGCAAAGAGTTTTGCACTAACCTTAATTCTTCGATCCATTCGAATATACTTAGCGATTACAGCATATCATAATAGTATGATGTCAATTGGACCTCAAGGACCACCTTCTTGAATACGATTCTAGAAGAGGTTGTATATTTTATATTCACCTGTGGGTTCGTAGATCCTAACTATCCTAAGTTAATTTGCAAGCTTAAGAAGATGTCTTAAGTAAGCACTAAAGAGTTGGAATTAGTGTGTCAATCATGTCATAAAATATTTCTCGATATCTCGAGGAATTATGTTTATACATGAAGTTTAGTGGGAGTAATATGGTTTTCATCAGTCTTATATGTGGAGACATATTGATCATTTTAAATGATGGAAGATTTTGGAGAAGTAGAATACATCTTTTAGATATCTAGATTTGTGGAGATAAATCTAAAAGGATATTAGCGTTGAGTCAAAATTCTTATATTGATAAGATCTTTGACTAGTTCAAGGAAGTTGAACACATGATAATTGATTCCTTTTGCTTCCGCTGCGGGATCAATTATAAACGGTGTGATGTATACTCAATCCAACATTTCGCATGCTTTGAGTATGACGAATCATTTGCAATCAAATCCAAGTGAGAGTCACTTGACAGCCATAAAGAACATCCTTAAATACTTGCGAAGGACTAAAAGATATGTTCCATGTGTTTGGAGTTTAAAATGAGTTGCGTGTAAGGGTTACACAGACTTCAGTTTCCAAACTGATCAAAGTGATTTGAAATCACGAGTTGGCTTTGTTTAATAGAAGATTTATCTGTTGGAAGAGTTCCAAGCAGAAAAGACTATTGGAAAGGTTCCACGTAGGAATGACATTTTCATATATAAATGTTATGTATCCGCTGAAATTGTTCCAGGCAGTTTATCATTGCGGATTTCACAACGGAAATAGAGTACATTGCATCATATGATGATGCATATGAAAGTAGCTTGGATTCGACAATATTGGAGGGACTAGAAGTAGTTTCTATAGTTGTATATCCTAACCCATGATACTGGTAAAACAGTGGGAGCTACATTTAGGCCATGAGTCCTAAGTCTAGATTCAAACCTAGACACGTACTCAGAAAGTTTTATGTAATATGAGATTACGTAGACAAAAAGAAATAGCGATCAGAACGATGGGAGAGATGCAAGTATTGCTAATCCATTTGCTATGCTTTTGCAGGCTGAACATGAAAGTGAACGAATCTCTACAAAAATAGAGCTTTTCAGAGGCTACAAGGGCCAGGGTGAACACTCCCTCACACGTACACTCACTCACTCAGAAACCTGCACTAGGCTAGGCAGAACAGATAGGACTTTGCACCTTAGCACACAAGCACAGGTAGCAAAGGTTGTGTTTAAGACTCAAGACACACAAGTAATGACTCTTAGACACTGTAATCTTAGATCACACACAAGTTCACTAAGGATTACCACAATACTTAGCTTTGCTAAAGAATTGCAATGAACAAAGTTCAGGTTTTTTTTTTCAATTCATCATAATCTGATTTCAACTTCTTACAAGCAAGCCTTATATAGGCCAAGAGATACACATCTAAGGGTCTCAAATGCATCATCTAATGTACAATAAGTCGTGGCCTTGGCCTTACACAAAGCAGAATACTAACTAGGATACAAAAGCATAAAGTAATAAAGCATAAAGCATAAAACAGAAAACAGGCTGCTCCTCTTTGTCTTGTTGTGCAAGGTCAATTAAGATGTGTAAGACCTTGGAGCTTGGGCTTGGCAGCTACCATCTTCAAGTATAAAGGGTTAGGATGTCTTTCAAGTCGTGCCCTTGTCTTGCCTAGCCAAATATAGCACCCAAAACAGCCTTGGTACAAGACAATGCTGAAATGTCCCCATCTGGACCCATTTGTTTGCACTTAGCTAAACCTGCTCTTTTATTGTGAATTAGCAAAACCTATCCTGGACTTTTATCTTCCTAAGACTTTAAACTAAGGGTTTTAGGCCTTGGAATAACTTAATTCATAATAGGGGTTGCCTTGGACGAAGCTCTTTGATGTTGGACCTGAACCGGGTGAGATAGGACATGGACCCTTCTGATTGCATTTTGTAACACTCATAACTCTCTGCTCAGGATGAATTTGAAGACCCATGATAGCTCATGTGAAAGCTATGGATGTTATCTTTCTCCTCCAAAAAGAATCACCCCTAAATATTAAGTAGATTTTGATTTATGCAACTTTGAGTGCAGATTGGTCTTAATCACATACCCAGCAGACTTGCCACTAACTATACCCGTTTTGCTCAGGCCATAACTTTCTCTTTAGGATGATGTAGGAGTACCCTAAGGTGCCATTTGAAAGCTAAATGAGTTATCTTTCCCCTCCATTTGGAATCACACAAATAGCATGCTCCAATCTTCAGTTATGATCCATTTGGCAAGAGGGGGTCAGACTGATCTCTACATTGCACTCTTCTGTAGGGGATATCTTGTAGCAGCCATAACTCAAACTACGTACCTGATATTGGGCTGATTCCAAATTCATTGTATATCCAAGACCATAAGCTTTCCAATGACTCAAGAATCAAAGGATTTGCACGAGTAGAACTTGAAATATGAAGCTTGAAAGTCAGGCCCGTACAATTGAAAGCTCAAGATGCTAATGTTGATCCCCTAAATTGCATTCATTTGGGATGTCTACTTGGACATCCCCATGGACGGTGGTATTAGCACAAAAACGAGTGACAATGCAACAAGTTTTGTTGCAAACTCCCCTTCTTCAAAAGAATTTGTCCTCAAATTCTGTTGGATCAAAATCAAAAGACTTGTTGCCAAGGGTTGTGTTGTCCTACTCTTCAAAAGATCAAGTACAACTTCAAAGATGGACTATCATGGCCTCCTCCCGGATCATAGACTAGAATGGTGAATGGCATGAGATATGTGGTACCATTCCCAAGTTCAGATTGCATACCCAACCAAGTATTGCTTGTTCCTCCTGGATCAAATGTGAGGTGTATGACATTCTCCCTAGACTTCACATCTACCCTCATTCTTCTTGTAGTATCATGAGCTTGTCTATCATTTGAGGATGGTGTTCCACCTGGATGAAATGTACTCATGACAAGCTTTGGACTCAACTTCGCATCAAGTATCCCAATACTTGTAGCACCGAAATCAGAATGTTCATATTTGCACCCCAAGCTTGGTTTGTTCTCATTGACTACTATCCTAACATCCTTAGGTGACCAACACTCCTTAAGTGAAGCATAAGCAAGAAGCAAATCAGCCCCTAGGGTACCTCCTCTCACATTCAGCTCCTCTTGAGTAGATATCAAGTTATACAAAGGGTCACTCACATCAAAACAACCATCATTCACATAGCACGCATCCAAAGAAGTGCTTATACAACAAGTAGAACACGAGAAAACTTCAAGTGGGCAGCTATTGTTTTTGTGCATTGGACTCATCATACATAACACCAAATGAACTAAAACTTGAGCAACATCAAGTAGTGAACCTCCCCTTGGTGTTCCACATAATCCCAACAAGTTCTCCCAACCAATTTGAACATTACTCATCTTAAAACACAAGAAGATCGTAGCTGGACAGTAGGGTTTAGATTGATCAATTTCACTCCTTAACATGTATGAGGTAGCACCCAAATGAGCAAGAATAACTTGCAACCTCATCAACATGTAAGAATGAAAGTGTGGAGATGCAAGAGCACAAGATATACCTCTCAAGATGAAAGTTAAGAAGCAAGAATCATGGCTTGTGTAGGAGATCAGATTTGGCACTTTTGAGCATGGAACAACCCAAGACACTCCTTTTGCTTCACCTCTGGTTGACTCCCAACAACTACCACCTTTGAACATGACCATGGACTGTCCAAACTTCATGGTTTGAAGCTCAAGTAGTCCTTGGTCGACAATCACCTCATTAGGACCCAAATCAGTAGCTTGGTCATTGATGGCTCCATGGGCAAGGACAAGGCTGCTCTCCTCTAAAGGGCTTAAGAAAGAACTTGAGCAAGCAACAAATTTATCCTCTTGCTCTTTCTCTTCAACAAGGACTAGTGTAGAGGGTGTGGGGGCTGACGCCTCTTCCTTTGAGAATGCTAGGACACCACCTACATCTCCCTCATTAGGAGAGTGAACATCCTTGATCTTAGACTCACGAGAGACCAAGCATCCTTCTAAATCCTCTTGAAATTCAGATTCTAGGGGTTCCTCATTTTCATTGGTACTACTCCTAAGGGATCCTCCACAGAAGGACTTAAAGAGTTTAGCCCTCTCTAAGCTCTCCTCAATTGACAAAGCCAAACCATACATATCATCATATGGATACAACAATCTTAAATCTATCCTCCTTGCAATTTCAGATTTCAAGCCATGGTAAAATCTGACTCCCTTTTGCACAACATCATCATTCATATCACAAACAAAGCTTAACTCTTCAAACAACTTAGCATACTCATGAACACTCAAGGAATTTTGCTTAAGGGTCTTAAGTTCAGTCCACAAACTATCCATGGTAGAACAAGGTAGAAACCTTAGTCTCATGTTCCTTTCAAGTTTATGCCATGACCTTATCATACCCTTCCCTTCATTCCTCCTTGAAATTCTAAGGACCTTGTACCATAACAAAGCACTACCCTTTAAACAAGACACAACCTGTTCAAGCCTCCTTTCCTCAGAAAAACAATTGTGCTCAAAGTAGCATTTAACAACATACAACCAAGACACAAATGCTCTACTGTTTTCACCATTAAAGGAAGGAAGTAATGGTGTTTTACCTTTGCTCCCAAGGGTAGGAGAGGACTTAGAACACTCATGTGGCAGGTGGTATTCCCCTTGGTACAAATCAGGTGGTTTAGGCTCCCTTGGAACACCATAGTTGCTGGTTGTCTTCTTTGGAAGCACATCACCTTCATACCTTCTTCTTAAAGCTTGGAACTTCACCTTAGCTTCTTCTAAGGACTTGGAGATGGAACCAAGGTCACAAGGCTCCATTCTTTGACATGGAACATAAGGCATTACAACATTGCTACTGATTTCACAAAAATCAGATTGCACTCCCCTCATGATAATAGGTTGTTTTTGTGTTTATAATGTAGGTAGGAAAACATAAACTCACAAACCAAAGCTCTGATAACCAATTGAACTGAAATCTCTACAAAAATAGAGCTTTTCAGAGGCTACAAGGGGCCAGGGTGAACACTCCCTCACACGTACACTCACTCACTCAGAAACCTGCACTAGGCTAGGCAGAACAGATAGGACTTTGCACCTTAGCACACAAGCACAGGTAGCAAAGGTTGTGTTTAAGAATCAAGACACACAAGTAATGACTCTTAGACACTGTAATCTTAGATCACACACAAGTTCACTAAGGATTACCACAATACTTAGCTTTGCTAAAGAATTGCAATGAACAAAGTTCAGGTTTATATTAATTCATCATAATCTGATTTCAACTTCTTACAAGCAAGCCTTATATAGGCCAAGAGATACACATCTAAGGGTCTCAAATGCATCATCTAATGTACAATAAGTCGTGGCCTTGGCCTTACACAAATCAGAATACTAACTAGGATACAAAAGCATAAAGTAATAAAGCATAAAGCATAAGACAGAAAACAGGCTGCTCCTCTTTGTCTTGTTGTGCAAGGTCAATTAAGATGTGTAAGACCTTGGAGCTTGGGCTTGGCAGCTACCATCTTCAAGTACAAAGGGTTAGGATGTCTTTCAAGTCGTGCCCTTGTCTTGCCTAGCCAAATATAGCACCCAAAACAGCCTTGGTACAAGACAATGCTGAAATGTCCCCATCTGGACCCATTTGTTTGCACTTAGCTAAACCTGCTCTTTTATTGTGAATTAGCAAAAACTCTCCTGGACTTTTATCTTCCTAAGACTTTAAACTAAGGTTTTAGGCCTTGGAATAACTTAATTCATAATAGGGGTTGCCTTGGACGAAGCTCTTTGATGTTGGACCTGAACCGGGTGAGATAGGACATGGACCCTTCTGATTGCATTTTGTAACACTCATAACTCTCTGCTCAGGATGAATTTGAAGACCCATGATAGCTCATGTGAAAGCTATGGATGTTAGCTTTCTCCTCCAAAAAGAATCACCCCTAAACATTAAGTAGATTTTGAGTTATGCAACTTTGAGTGCAGATTGGTCTTAATCACATACCCAGCAGACTTGCCACTAACTATACCCGTTTTGCTCAGGCCATAACTTTCTCTTTAGGATGATGTAGGAGTACCCTAAGGTGCCATTTGAAAGCTAAATGAGTTATCTTTCCCCTCCATTTGGAATCACACAAATAGCATGCTCCAATCTTCAGTTATGATCCATTTGGCAAGAGGGGGTCAGACTGATCTCTACATTGCACTCTTCTGTAGGGGATATCTTGTAGCAGCCATAACTCAAACTACGTACCTGCTTTGGGCTGATTCCAAATTCATTGTATATCCAAGACCATAAGCTTTCCAATGACTCAAGAATCAAAGGATTTGCACGAGTAGAACTTGAAATATGAAGCTTGAAAGTCAGGCCCGTACAATTGAAAGCTCAAGATGCTAATGTTGATCCCCTAAATTGCATTCATTTGGGATGTCTACTTGGACATCCCCATGGACGGTGGTATTAGCACAAAAACGAGTGACAATGCAACAAGTTTTGTTGCAAAAATGCAACAAGTTTTGTTGCAGATAGTCATGTCATTTCAATGGGGATTGAAATATATACCTGAATTGCTAGAGATTATGAGATATGAAATTATTGACAGCGTATCAATTTTTCCAAATATTTGATAATCGCATTCATTGTTAGAGTTTTATTAAAAACTCCTTTATTTAGTTTGACTAAATTTTAATACTTTGTTTATCCGAATTGGTTGAAAGAAAGGTTGAACCCAATTCAAGTGAACATGATGAACTTAGTGTTTTGTCCCTAATCATTCATTTGAGGTGACGTCTCAAAGTGATTAGATTGTAAGTCGATTGATGGTTAGTTCAGCACCATGGAGTCATGGAGATGAATGGTCGTTTACATAGACATACTGTAGAG
>JAIUZE010003434.1:0-107367 GCA_022085475.1 Heliosperma pusillum | reverse complement strand
GTATCCAATTAAACTACGATCTCGTCTTATAATTTCTAACATGTGAGAAATAATAATTTTATGAAAAACCTTTTTAATTTAAATATTTTACTTATTAACATTTCCCACTTGCTAAATATTACAAAACACGATAAAAATGCAGATAACTCAAAAACCGTCACAAGTCCCAAAGTGGGACCCACGGGCTGAGTTGGGCCGGACCCCACATGGGCCTGGATGGGCCCACGGCCTGTTTTGGGCTAAAATGGTTGTTTTCATTTAAATTTCTAAAACCGTTTCTTAAAAATTCCCGCATGCTTTAACATATTTAAAACCCGTCAAAACAACAATTAAACAATCAAACATCGACACAACCCAAAGACCAAAACCCGGACCCACCATAGACCAACCCAGACCGGCTGGACCGGCCTGAACCGGTCTGACCAGCCTGAACCGGCCGGTTCACAGCCCACCATACCCGGCCACCTCCACGGCCTCAACAACCACCACCCCAATTAAATTCTAACATGTTTTTAATTAACAAACATCCATTTTTAAACATCCAATTCAACCATCAATCATACAAAAATCATGATTATAATTAAATCATACTAACATGTCTAAAACACTAACATATTAAAAATTCCATACAACATATAAATCATACTACTTAACATGTTACTACTAAAAATCATTAGTAACCATAATATGAACTAAAACCTAAGAAACTAAGGCTATGTGACATTATATCGTCGAGTAACTCGGAATCGTTACCTTAGCTAGAAAAATCAATTAGCACCAAAATAAGAAGTATCAACTAAGAAACCCGTCTTCTAATCTTCCCCTAATATATACGAGTCTCCAAACTCGTCTTCAAAATCTTCCCCTATAAGAAATGACAAGAAAAACCTATTAGAAGTACAAAATAGATTTTCCATAATTAAGGGTTGAAACGATTTTTGACGGAATTGAAAATAAACGTACTGTGCAGATGGGGAGCGAAGGGAGAGTCTAGAAATATAAGTTAGGATGGATTTAATTAAGAAATGAAGATTTTATGAAGGTTTTGATCAAGAACAATGAAGAACAAATGATGAACGACGAAGAACACGAAGAACGATTAAAGAAAGCGATATTTTGATCTTATTTTGATTTGTTGTAAAGTGAAAAGTTGTTTGTGAGTACAGTGGGGTGAGGAGTGTCGTGTAATATAGAGCAAACTAGTGAGTTGGGTTTTGAAATTGTGGTTATGGAATTGACCCGGTATAATAATTATATTACCGTAATAAATTAGATATTAAGTTAATTGAATTAAATATCAAGATATTATGTTATTATAATGAAAAGAAATAAAATATCAAGGCTAAGAGAGGAAGAAAAACCGTGTGGTATGGGTGATATCGGGTCAGTTTTGTATACGATTTGCGTAATTTTCGTTAACTGATCGATAAAGTAAATAAATATCTAGATATTATTATTAGTTTAATCAAAAGAATTAAACTATCTCATGTGAGTGGAAAACGATGACATGGGCGCGTGACTCATGCCAAAGTCGAGTTTCGGTTTCGTTTCGCGCTTTACGATGAGTCGGGAATAGTTAAATGACGTTCGGTTAAAACCGTAAACGTTATTCTTTAAATTCCGAATAAATTCAAAATAATTAGATTAAATTATGATAAATCTTAATAAATCTAAATAAAAATAAATCAAAAATATTATTTTTTTAAATAAAATTTCGGTCTTCAAACTTATGAGACGAGTCGGGAAAAAGTCAACGGAAGTCAAAGTTGACTGAAAAGTCGAGAAAAGTCGAAGATGACTTAAAAGTCAAGAAAAGTTTAGGACGACTTAAAAGTCAAGAAAAAGTCAATGACGACTTTAAAAGTCAAGGAAAAGTCAAAGACGACTTAAAAGTCAAGAAAAGTCAAAGATGACTAAAAACGGTCTTTTCATGAAATCTCTCAGAAATTCCAAATACGAACGCGGAATTTCAAAATAAGACTCGGAACAAAAATTCCTATTTTAAAAACTTAAGTTCTACTGAAAAGTGTTAGTAAATATTTTTACTAGAAAAATCGGGTATATTTCGGGTTGTTACATTGTTACTCCTACCGCTCCAAATCCGGAATTCACTAATATTCCTAGAGTTTATGAAACACAAGGGAATAGTTGGGCTAATTGGAAAAATGTTGTCCCCTATGATGTTCGGGGAGAGTTTTGTGTTGGTCAAACATTTCCTAATAAGAGATCTTTGACGGAAGTAGTTACGTCTTACAATCTTAGTGTGAATCAAAGTTTCAAAATTCATGAGTCAAAACCTGAAACGGTGACATACAAATGTGGGAGAAGACCGGTAGGATGTAATTGGACTTTAAGAGCCACCCCAAAAAAAAAAACTTGATGATTCTTTTTCTATTGTGACTTATAAGGGTCCTCATGAGATTTCATGTGTGGGGGACACCATGCCTATAGACCACCGAAACTTGCGAAGAACTTTCATTAGTAATGCCATTAGAAATATTGTTGAGGCAGATTGGGGGTTGAGTGTAACTGCTATTATTGAAATAATAATTGATAAATATAACTACAAGATCACCTATATGAAGGCTTGGAAAGCTAAGCAAAAAGCTCTTGCCGATATATTTGGTGATTGAGATTTGTCATATAGGGAGCTTCCTCGTTACTTTGAAGCTTTGAAAGAAGCTAATCCTGGTAGTGTTGTACAATTTGTAAATTATGAGATAGAGGATGACGATGACAACGATGACAACGAGGTCATATTTGGTAGAGTTTTTTGGGCTTTTGGAGCATCAATCAAGGGGTTCCCTCATTGTCGTCCCATAATAACAATAGATGGGACTCATTTGTATGGTAAGTATAAGGGTGTTTTAATGATTGCTATGGGTGTTGATGCGAATGATCAGTTATACCCTCTTGCTTTTGCCATTGTTGAATCAGAGAGTACGGATACTTGGTCATGGTTTTTGGCTTGTATTAGATGTTTGGTTACACAAAGAGAAGGTCTTTGTGTAATATCTGATAGACATCCGGGTATCATAAATGCCATGAATCAACAAGGTTCTGGGTGGGAGGAACCATTTGCATTTCATAGATTTTGTATAAGACACCATGCTTCCAACATCAATACAAGATACAAAAATACAAAATTGAAAGAGTTGTTTAGTTGGACAGCTTTTCAACATCAACCCATCAAGTTTAATAGTGGCTTAGCAAAGTTGAATGAACTTAGTCAAGAAGCCAAAGCAGAGTTAGATAGATTACCTTTATCAAAGTGGTGCATTTGTCACGGTGGCCGATTTAAGGTATGGAATCAAGACAACTAATTTGGCCGAGGTGTTTAATAATGTGTTAAAGGGAGCTCGTTTCTTACCAATCACTGCTCTTGTCAAAGTAACCTTCTTTAGAGTCAATTCTTACTTTGTTGAAAGACGAGAATTTGCAAAGTCGAGATTAATGGATGGATTGAAAATTTCCCCCGTAGTCACCAATGCTCTTGAAAAGAATTTTGCAAAAGCAGCACATCATAAAGTTGAGTGCTATAATTACGAGACCGGTATTTTTCAAGTTAAAACTGGGAGAGGTCAAAGAGCAGCTGGAAAGGGAGGACATAGACAAACGGTTCATTTGTCTAAGAGAACTTGTACTTGCAACAAGTTTCAAATATATCATTTTCCATGTTCTCATGTAGCTGCGGTTTGTAGAACTTACAATCTATCGGCGGAGCAATATATTGACCCATTTTTTACTTGTGGAGAGTATTTGGGTTCTTACAAGCCTAATTTTCATCCGGTACCTGATGAACGTCATTGGCCTTATTGGGAAGGTGAAATTGTTTTACCTAATTTGGAAATGAAAAGACTTAGAGGTCGTCCTAAAAAAAAAAGAATTCACAATGAGATGGACGAAGTTTCAACGAACGTAAGATACTCCTGCTCCTTGTGTCGTAGAAAAGGACACAATAAGCGAGGATGTCCTCTAAAAAACCGTGAAGTTGGATCCGGGTAGATTTTTTTTTTTTTTTACACTTATTGCTAATGTATATATTAAACATTTAAAATGTATAAATACTAATATTAATCTCCGATTTACTAATGTTGTAGGTCTCATGGATCCGGGTCCACTTAATCCCGAAATCCTTACATTACAAGCGGGTCACCGAAGTGAAGCTGTATGGGAGGGAGTGGTAAGTATTTTTTTTATTTTTTTTCCAATCCTACATGATAATCTTATTAACTGTATATTTATATTTTAATCTATCATATGTTGTGTCATGCAGGATCAAGGTCCGTTAAAATGTAGGGTACACTTGAGGGCAAAAACCGAGTTCCATGGTCATCCTAGAGTTCGTGCTTTCATCCGGGAGACTCAGTTTCACGGAGTTCATAGGTTTACTTTTTTGTATGCCGATCCGGATTTGATTACCGCTTTGGTTGAGAGGTGGAGGGAGGAGACCCACACATTTCATTTTCCCATTGGTGAAGTCACGGTGACTTTACAAGATGTGAATGTGTTGTTTGGTTTGCGGGTAGTTGGCAAGCCGGTTACGGGGAAATGTGACTATTATTGGCCCGCTTTGTGTGAGCAGTTGTTGGGACTTAGGCCAGATAGACAAGAACTAAAAGGGTTGGGATTGAAGTTGAGTTGGTTAAGTGGCAACTTTTCGGGTCTACCACCGGATGCGGACGAGGAAACCCTTCATCGCTATGTTCGAGCCTATATACTCTTTCTGATCGGGAGCGTGATTTTTCCTGATAAGAGCGGGAATGAGGTTTGTATTCTTTTCTTGCCGTTATTGGAGGATTTGGATGAGATAGACGAGTATAGTTGGGGTTCCGCCGCACTTGCTTGTTTATATAGAAATTTGTGTGGAGCATGTAGAAGGGGGAAGAGTGAAATACCCGGAGGAGTGGGTTGTTATCGCTCCTTTAATATGCTTTGAGATTGTTGAGATGCACCTACCTAATAGGTGTGTTAGGCAATTTGGATGGCATCAAACAATACCACCCGACTGTGACACGGTTCTTACCCTCCACAAGACTGACAAAAGGGGAAATAACAGAGATTTTGCAACCGAGTTTGCAAGTTATATAGAAGAGTGGGAAAATAGGAAGGAAAACATGTTGGAGGGGGGAGTACCATACACGGGTTACATGTCCCATCATGATCCATATATGGTATGGTATCGGGAGCGTACTCGACGCATCGTTAGTCCTCAAAATAATGCCCTAACCGAAGATTTCATAACTGAGCATCACTACAATCCTAGTGCGGCGGACTTGGACACTCTTGTAAGTTTTATTCTTTTTTGATTCATACCTTTACTATCTAATTTATAAATTTTATTCACTAACAAATATAATTACATGCTAACAAATATGACTTCTTATTCAAATAGGCGGGTGGTCACTCTTATATCTACCATCAACTTAATGACTATATGTCCACTATGCCGCCTACAATTGATCCAAACTACCTCAATTTGCTACTTGAAATGCAAAATACTTCTCTTCATTGTTTGCAAAGTGCTCATTTTGGACATCTCATTCAACCGCAAAACAATCCCCATCCAAGTCCAACTCATCATGCAACAACACAAGCTACAAACATGACATTCCTCTCTCCCATACAAGAAACGGAAAATGAAGCCGAGTCATCTGGTGGACCAAGAAGATCAAAGAGAAGTCGTCAAGCTAGAATGTAGTGTAGCTTTTAGTGTCTTGTATGGATTTATCGTTTAGGTTTGTATAATACTCTAAAGTTTGTAAGAGAATTTCTCGTTTGTAAGATAATTGAAGTTTGTAAGACAATTTAAGTTTTTATGACAATTTAAGCTTCCTGCCATTTGAAATGTTGTTGTGAATAATGTGTTGTAGGAACAATTTCGTCTTTGCAGGGAATAGAACTAAGTCGCCATGAGGGTAAAAGACTTAAACGCAAAAAATACATCACAAGCAACCCAGTCGCTCCCCCCCCCCCCCAGAGCGACTTGGGCTAAAAACATATCTCAGAAACAACCAAGTCGCTCTAAGTCGCTCCCCCCAGAGCGACTTGGGTTAAAATCATACATCCTAATTTTTCTCCAAAAATGGGTTTATACTGGAGTCCAGCCGCTCTGGGGGGGAGCGACTGGCTTATTTGCCAGTTTTTCTCAATTTTGTACCAAGTCGCTGTGGCGGGGAGCGACTTGGTACAAAATGCTGATTTTAGCTTTGTGTTTGAACAAGTAGCAGCTTAGAGAAGGTCGCTGTGCGAGGGAGCGACTGGTTTACGAAGCTAGCTTCGGGTATGACGTGGACCCATTTTGGGATAATAATTTGTAATTCAACCTATTTACGTAATTATTTGTGCTTAGAACCCCATTTTGGAAAAATACTCCATAAATTCATAATAATTGTAGTAATCGGCTAACTTAGTTAGTGAGTTGAATTAAAAATAATCACCATCAAAATTGCCCATATAGATCTCACGAACACGATAAAAAACCAAAAAAAACTAGTTAAGTACTTCTAGCTTGAACAATAATCCAAGATAACATTTGACATGGAAAAGCAATCATTCCCTGATATTTTTACCAACATGACAAAAGTAAAATACTAAAATGCCTTTTGTAAGTCAAAACCACGGTCGTTATCAGTTTGTCACATAATAGAGAAAAAAAAAAGGCTAAGAAAGGTCAAAGCAATAGAACAATTCTAGAGGGCTTCAAAATCCTGCAGATTTACTTTACGTACACGATTTGAAATTTTCATCTCTTGTTTCGAGTGCGTTGACATAGAGAGGATGTAACCAACCGTCCTATTGTTCTCTTACTTAAGGCCTGACTCGCATGACTACTAACAGTCCAAGATCTGGGATTGGTCATTAGTCATCACACAATAACTAGGTACCCGTCTTTAACTTTAAACCGATCAAATAGGATAAATGGGTTAAAGCAGAATGTGTAGCGAACGGCAAAGGCTAGCTAATCTCATCCATTCAAGTAGAATGTTATTTGACCCGTTTTAATCTTAAAAGGGATATGTTCGTCTTAAGAGATTAACTAGCTTGCATTAGCTGCAAATATGTAATACACGGAATTCTTATATTAGAGATTAGGGACTATTTTACTTAGAGCATTCATAGCAACTCGCAAATCTCTATTAAACTAACATCTAGCGCCCACAGAATTCTAGCAGAAGGTTGAGAACCATAGACTATGGCCAAATGATCTTCGAGGTTCATGTGAAAAGGAGAAAGTTTACCTGTTGATTTCATTTTTCTACTCCACGGATTGACTAAGTGTCTTGTAGTTAAGACTTGCAGTAGCGCATTGCGTAAAACCTGAAAGCAAAAATGGTGAAGGAAAGAAAGATTTGACATTAGAAAAGGCTCAGTGGTGAGAACTGAGAACTATCGAGTATAACAAATCACACGGCAGCCAAGAAAATTATAACATACAACCTCAAAAACAAAAATTTTATAGCATACTCTAAATCATTGTTTTGCAGTCTACGCTAATTAGCATAATTGTCAGTTAAATTCTTTCAAGAGATCGACTCCTCATGAGACCAACATGCACCATGATAGCTGCCCTTGTTTGTAAGACGGCGGGTTCACCTTATAAAACTAAGGGGAATACGAAAATAAAATATACTCCCTCCTAGTCGGTCATTTCTTCCCTCTTTCCTTATTGGGTAAGTCGGGTTTTCTTCCCTCTTTCCCTTTTTGGATGTGAGGTTGTGTGTTTTGTGTGGTCTAAATTCATTTGTATGTGGGGTAATGTGTTTTGTATGGTCCAAATTCATTTCCTTAATTTTTGTGTATAAGGGAAAGGGGAAGAAATGAGTGACTAGGAGGGAGTAAAAAATACCACCTCTCTGCTTTCCCCTTTTCTTATCTTCCTCACCTTGCATATACTTGCATAATACTATCAATATACATTTCCAGTTAATAGCAGGAATGTTGAGAAATAAAGGTAGGGTAAAAGATATACAACACCAAGTCGCTTGTTACAGTACTATTCGTTTTGCATAATTAGTCAAAAGTGAAACATTCATTGAATATCTCAAATGAATCTTGCATATCCAGATTACTGTTTAGGCTGGAATAAATCCAAAACGCATAATAGTTGGTTTTGTATCACTCACTCTGCCTAATTTACTCAATACTTGTATTACTTCAAGCGTTTCTGATTTGTAACCTAACTATGCAAAAGTATTAAAATTAAAATACCAGGAATGTCATCGTCCTACCTTAGAGTTTCTCAAAAGCAACGGCTAACCCAAAACCTATTTCAAGGATGGTGATAATACCACTGGCGAAATGGCTGGATCCCCGGGATTTTGTGAGTTCAGTATTAAACAGCCTTGCTTTTTCACAGAAGAAATCTGTGGCAGAGTACTTTTTGCACTAGAAATACGGCTACCCTTAGTTTAAAAAGGCACACCTCGAGCGTGGCTAAAGCGTGCCTTGGAAGAGGCACTAGCCAAAACGCCTCCGTTCATTTTAGGTGCGCCTTTTAGATAAGTAAAAGGCGCACTTAACAAGACTCACTAAGTCACTATAGTGTAGTACACACTTTACATATCTTTTTCATCTAGATATTTAATTAAACCATTTCTTTTCCCCAATAATTTCTACTCCCTTCACATGTTGGTCAACCTGAAAATACCTAAAAAGTACAGCTCGTCGAATAAGAATATGCAGGTGAGGAGGGCAAATGGATTCCTAGCTTGTGATGGATAGTGTCCGTCTTCAGTGAGATGAGTTGTTTTTCACGAATTTTCATTGAAGACGGACCAGCTTGTGACGGATAGTGCTCGAATTTATGAAAAAAGTATTGTTACCCCAAATTTTATTGTTATAAAAAATACGACGCCTCGCGTCGAAAACACGCGTGCCTTCACCGCCTTGTCACCACGGCCCCTTAGAAGGCCTTGCATCTCCTTAAACTAAGCTACCCTTAAATTTCCTGGGAATTTGCAGGGGGTATATAGAATTAAGATATGAAATTTTCCAAGCTGATGTCACTAACGACACTTACTAATACATGCCTCCGTCACTTATCATGTACACTAGGGCTGAGCAAAAAATCCGATTATCCAAACCGATCCGATATCTGATCTGAATCCGATCCGAATTTTTGGATACCCGATCCGAAAGTTAAGTTTGGATCGGATATCCGATCCGAAATCTTTGGTTTTGGTTTGGATATTGGATATTAGAAAAAAAATATTTGGATATCCGATCCGATCCGAAAATATAATTTTCTTGTATAATTTCGATAAAATACAATGTTATTTCATAAAACAACTTATAAAAGTTTTAATTATAAGAGAAATATGTAAGTGGTATTTAAATTTTATGTCGAGAACATTAAAGTAAGAATACTAAAGAAAATCATCGTGTAAAACGATGAATATGATCGTGTTTCAAACTTAATTTTAATGTAAATTCCAAAATATGGATATCCGATGGATATCCGTATCCGATCCGATTATTTTGGATATCCGAACACTGGATATCCGATACATTTGGTTTGGATATTGGATATCTAAATTTTGGAATTCTAATTTGGATATCCGATCCGAACTAGCACTTTGGATCGGATATCCGATCCGTGCTCTGCCCTAATGTACACCAATATATTATGTACTAAAAAGATGTTGGAACCTGCATAACATTGCCTAGGGATGAAGGTTCCTTGAGTAACACATGGTCACTGCAACAATTGATACTCCATGTCTCCATATATGAGTGTTGGACCCTGTTTGGAGGAATATTAGGCTTGTGGACCACCAAAAGCACAAATCTTTCCTAACATCCTTGACTGCATAACAAAATTTTGATATATGTCAACCTTGTAAATACAAGAACCTCAACTACATTGACACTCAGTATTTTTTTAACAATTTTTATTTATTTTGATAACCTAATATCTTATAACACAAATTCTTGTTTGTGACGGGCAGTATCCGTCACAAGCTTGCGACGGGTACCACTTCCCCTCACAAATGACCCATTTAAGGGAAAAGGGGAAGCACATGGGGGGTGCCCCACATGTTCCCTCTACCCATTTTGTTAGAGGAAAAACCCGTCGCAAGGTCCGACCCGTCACAAGGGAGACCTACTGTTCTTATAATGATGACCAATACATTTTAATAGATCCGTTATCGTTGTAAGGCTACTTAGTTTTTGGAATCTCCTTGTTTTTCAATATATTTGAAAAATGAGATGATTTCAAAGAATGTGAAGTAGTTATAGGTTACCCAAAAAAGTTTTTAGCTTAGATAGGTAAAGGTATTTTCATTTACGTTATTTTCTTTGAGCCGTTCATACATTATATAGTAACTTATAAGACGATCCTATAAAAAGTTTGCAATAAGAATTGCAAGAATATTACCGTATATCCTAGAAAGTTATAATGTTGGCCCACCTCCCATCTTAAGTGTATTGTTCCCACGGAAGTACGAAGAATAACATTTTTGGTATAAGGATACGTAAGATACCAAGCCTTTGTTTCTAAAAGTATAGACAACATAGCTAAAGAATTACAGGGGAGGAAGTTTTCGATATATGAGACAGTATATTCAAAGTTTCAGGTTTAAGCAGTGTAAGCTTCATTGGTATGCATTAAGGTGAAGGTAGTGAGTATTATGTCTCTGTGTTCGAATCCCCCTCTGCTCTATGTATCGACTATCACAAAGTTCGAGTTCAGTATAGAGTATTTATTACCTGGATACTTAACTAATCCATGTTTGTAATCGATCGGGTATAAAATGAATTCACATTTCCGCATCCACTATGCACCTAAATCATGAAAAAAAACATTGACAAGAGGTAACATAAGAACTGCTATAAGGACATGAAGCAACAAAATCATTTTTTTCAAGTAAATGATCCAATGCTAGGACGACAAAGCAAATCAAATTTAAAGAAATTAGAAGAAAATTTCAATGAAAGTGACAATACAAGAGCAATGCAATACAATTCGTTTGGTGGCAAAGTGGAATTAGTAATAAATAGGGACCTGTAACTTGGCAAACGATATATGAAAGAGAATGTTGGTTTCCAACTGTTTCTAAATAGGTAATTGCCCAACCATGGAATGAAACGTTGTCAAATACTACTGTAACTATTACTTGTACTTACTCACAAGTACGTATACTCTTAGTCTTATTGTTCTCCAAAGCTTAAGTTCTTAGATAAAGTATGTACTGTTCAGTAGTACTTATATCTAGAGATGGCAATGGATCCAGGACCCTATCCAAATCCGCGGATCCGGATCCTGGTGGAGCGGATATGGATCTCATTTTTAAGGATCCAGTGGATATGGGTCGGATATAGATCCTAAAAAATTTACGCGGATCTGGATATGGATCTTGTTGTTAAGATCCAGACCCTACCCATGGATCCATATCTTTTATTTTTTTAATTTATTTTAATTATATAAGGATAATTAAAGTTTATAATGCTGATATTTTCTAATTTAATCACTCTCATATGTCATTTTACTTATTTCACAGGTCATTCTTACTTTATAATACAATTTAAATATTTGTAAATTAACTTTTTCCTCATCCAAATAATAACTTACGCGGTAATTAGTTACTTTATTATGTTAAATGTCGATATAATGTATACTTATAATTTTATTAAACATTCTAATACATTTTATGTAATTTTAATAGAAAAATTACGTTTAAAAGATGAATAATTTAATAAAATATTTTGAAAACGATCATATCCATTTGAAAACCAGATCCTACCCTGATCCACGGATCTGGATATGGATCTGAAAATTTTGGACCCTGCGGATATGGGGCGGATCTGGATCCAGCATATACAATATGGATATGAATCTGGATCTTATAGGACCCTATCCAGATCCTATCCATTGTCATCCCTACTTATCTACTAGGTACCCGACTTTAATGGACCCGCTTCCTTATAAGTCATGGAGGGCTCGAGGCCCCCTCCTACCCACCTTCCAGAAATAAAGGCCACAAATATTATCATGACCCCAATGTATCCTCCTACAGGCAAAGCTGAATCAGATCACATTGACAGCCACCAATCAACGGCATTGTGCCTCGTATCCAGACTCCAATCGAACCTGAACCAAGCCTAGATAACGAAACCACTGTACAGAGTAGAATTTGTACTAGGAGAATCGTGGTCTGGTTGTGCACTCATGGGACATGGCGACCATACGGGTCATCACTTGTACTCTGTTCTATAAAAGTAAAGTTGTGCACTTGTTTAAAGGGTCTTTTTCAACATATTGCTAACAATGTTTCTGTTAACTTTTGAACAAGACGGCTTTGGGACTTTGACACAAAAAAAAAAACAAGTGCAGCAGTAGTTTATAGCCTTCACATGGGAGGAGCAAACCAATATAATATCCTATGAATTTTTATTTTTTTAAAGAAGGCACAAAGCCGGAAACTGGACTCTATAAGCGAGGAGAATCAAATCAAATGGATGGCCCTTTTCATCTTTTTACTATTGCTTGCTTAAGTGCATCCTGGGGCCATGCAAGCCCTCCAACTTCACGTTCACTTTTGACCCTATTGCTCATAAAGAACGAAGTAGGAAAAGGAATAGTGATATTAAAGATTTACCAGTCACTGGTAGACCGAATAACTCACTATTCGTCCATAAAATCTTCACAAATTCTCATTGAAGACGCAAGTATCCGTCTTAACATCAAAATGGGTCAAATAACATACCATTTGCATACATATAAGACAAAACACAATGCTTAGATATTAGCAAAAAAAATTGTCTTATTCATGCAAGTGGCATGTTACTTGACACGTTTTAACATAAGACGGATAAATCCGTCTCAAGAGAGACTTATTGTAAAATCTTTACTTTCTAACATTTTGTTAGCATTCACTAGTCTAATAGTCTACTACCCAATTTAGTATCTTTCGTTTCCTGAACTTAGATTAAAAGTTAATACGGGAACTATCTCGACTGAAAAGATGAGCGTTTAAACCTAGTGAATGATTCTACCGCTAATGGCTTATAAGTGACAGTCAATCAAGTTGTTGACATTCGTAGGCACTTTATCTAGACTTCTTGCAATAGCATGCTGATATTTCGAATTAAATCTAAACAAAACCTTCCCAATTTGAATATGATAACATTTCAGTTTCACTGTATTTTTATCCACTAAATAAAACTATCAGGTGTTCATCATCCGTAAAAGATCACAAATTCTCATTTCAGACGGACACTATTCGTCTTAAGCTTAAGACATGTCAAATACATACTCGACCAAATTACCTCACTTGTTGCCTAGAATATACCAAAAAATTTGTCTTTATTACCACCACTTGATAATATTTGACACGTCTTAAGCAAGACTTATTGGTAAAAGATATAGAGTTAGACTGGTATACTGATATCAATCACCCAAAAGCCAAAACATGGAATTCTAATTTTAGAAATTAATATACTAGCAATGTCTAGCATCAATCACAAGTTCTTCAAAACATATGAATGCACTGACTCATTTTTCATTTCTAAATACATGGTTTAAAACAAAATGGTACATAATGAAATAGAAGTATCAAACACTTCTTGAAGCAATTTTCATTATAGCTATCCGAAAACTTTTATATTGCTTGGTTAAATTATGCATATTTGACTACCCATACCCTTGCACATCATGGGTGATATTCCAGGGCACAAAGTAATATTACTCCCTTTGTCTCAACTGATGTTTTACATTTAATTATAATACTCGTTAGAAAAGAATTAACATGTAAAGAATCAGTTGAGGTCTGTGTCACAGTAGTATCGATCAGAACCAACTTTCATTTTCCACTATAACATGTTCAATTCTAATCAACACCTTTTCTTCATTGTTTACAACCCTTGACGTCATATGTGGTATACTTGTATCTACTCGAACTCTTCTACTCTCCATTCAAAGCCGTATACAATTGTGAGCTTATATAACATAAGTCTACTTACACCTTCAGTCGATGTGTATATAGCAATTATATGATCACATAAGAAAAAACAAGAAAGGAATTCACAAATTCTGATATCTCATAGTAACAATTAGCATGAAGTTATCTCTTAATGTTGAGTGTTTTTAGAGTTAATGGTATCTCACGTTATGTTAATATAAAATTGCCTTTGTGAAGAGAGCACAGCCCATATAAGTATAAGTGTAATAAATACAAATTGATGATAAAGAGAATAGTGTTGATCACTATATAACCAATGACTTGCTCATGTATTTAACATGATATAAAACTCATAGCCGTGTTGTCATCCAATGCCCATACCGACAAATGGTCTCCTCCCTTCTCCTTAATCTTTGTGCCAAAAGCAAAGGTAAACAAATGACCGGGACGGAGGGAGTACAACACTAATAAAAAGAAAGTGTTAATCTATGTATGAAGGAATTACTCCTATCACAACTGATTTAAAGATAGATCCTTTTTAAATTTATGAACTAGACTCACTCGCGTCCTTGTAACTATAGCCAGACCCGTGCGTGAATTTTAAAAGAATCTTAAATAGGAAAAAAAAAATTGACCAGCAGTACTCCAATGCACTTTTCTTGGTGGAGCTGGGGAAAATGGGAGCACTAGTAGAGCCCTAGGTGGACACAGGCAACGTACTAGTAGAGTACTAGAGTACTTATGTAGGAAATGAGTCAACTTTGTTTGATGAAAAGTCCTAACAAAGTTCTCATATATATAAACTTGCAAAGAGCAATCAATTTTCACACAAAATTCATTTCAATTGTCAATTTTACCAAAAGCATTACACTCACACCCGCCATGTACAATCATAACTATAATGCCTATGACCAGACCTCTCGCTTCTATGGCCAGTTTGATCCTTCTAATTTATCACCTCTATTCACAGAATCTTTAACATGTGAATTCGACTCTGTTCACGAGACTGTGATGCTAGAGAATGTGAACGGAAGCACGAGTACAGGAAGCGGATGCACTGGCAATAGTTATTTAGGCTCACCAAGTTCTCCTCTAAGCTGTACTAGTAATAACCCACCTCATTCTACTAGAACTTCATTTCAGCGAAGCTTAAGCAGTCACTCTCTCCTTAAAAATGGACTCCACACATCCTTTTCAAAGCCTCATATAAGCCTTTCAAACCTGGATTTGGGATCAGTAAGAAGAGTGTCTAGTACAGGTGATCTAGATCAGGTAATTCTTTGCATAGCGAGTCTTGTAAGAGATGTTTGCATGACGAACTCAAAAATACTTGTATATTAATAAAGGTGATCTAGATCAGGTAATTCTTTGCATAGCGAGTCTTGTAAGAGATGTTTGCATGACGAACTCAAAAATACTTGTATATTAATAATTTAGTTATACGACAACTTTTCTGATTAATCAGATAGTTTTAACTTTTGGTAAAAATGTAAAATGCTTATTCAGATAGTTACACAAGGCGATTAAGCAAGTCACTAAACAAAATAGTCTCCCTTAGAAACAGGGGGGTTTCTTTTATGAAATCGTAAAAGCTTAAGAATGATAGAGGTTTCAGATTATTACCTGTTGAAGGATTTATCTGCGTAGACCTTCTGACTGGCATGGTCGATCTTCTAATGTCAGGGTGTTAATATTCTACGTCGTGGGGGAAGTCCACTGGCAAATGAAACCACGAGCATTATTGAAGGTATGACAAAGCCATGTCGATACAGTCCTGAGGAAAAAAGAGAGAGAATTGAAAGGTATCGCAACAAAAGAAGCCAAAGGAATTTCAACAAAAAAATTCAGGTCAGTACACATTTGCCATCATTTTTTTTACTTAAAACTCGTTTATAAATATCCAAAACAGGTGCCTGTCCAAGTGTCGAACTCCACTATATATATGGAAAATCTATGTCTTTGGCTTTGTATGATGTGTCAAGTGTCATATTAATGTCCGAATGACGCATGTCAAACACGGGTAAGCAAGGTAATTAATAAGAAGAGTTGAGGTAACATGGACCATCACACTTCAAGAACCCCAAATATGCTTTACCAAAAATCCATATCAATAAATATTTTGGTTACACCATTTCATTAATTGGTCCCGCATATTTGTTATACCATTTGAAGGACATATTCAAATAACACAATAATATACTTCCTACCATTGGTATCAGTATGTTTGCAGAAAGACACTGGCTGATAGCAGGTCAAGAGTTAGAGGCCGATTTGCAAGGAATGATGAACTTGAAAAGTCAGATTATTCTCCAGATATAGAATGGACTCAACTGGCAGGCGAAGAAGACGGAGAAGACTGGATTCATCTCCTTGAGTCCATCTCATCCAGTTTAGTTCCATAATTAGTCATAATACTTGAGTGTCCAAGTAAAAAAAGGATTATAGCTCAGGTTACTTCCAAAATTCAAATTATGCTCTGCTTACTAAAAGAGCCTTAGGGCAAGAGATCATGTAAATAGAGCTAGTGGGTGAACTTGTTAACATGGTTACTGAATTATCATAATGGTATGCCTTCAGAAGAGTGTGTGTGAACTAGTTTGCATGAAGAATTCATGCAGGTAGTAATGCAGGTAAAAATCAATTTGAGTGCCAAAGTCAATTAAGAAGTTGCTCAAGTGACATTTTCTTTTCTTTTCTTTTGTTTAAAAAAAACGGCACGGCTCTAGCAAAAGCTGCAATAGCTCCACTTAATTTAATACTTTGACACTAATCATGAGATTGCTTCAGCATGTCTACTCATTATTTATTAGTTAATACGAACTTTATCATTGAAACTCATAACGACAATTAAATTATACCATGGCCCAAACAATGGAAAATACTTTATTTGGGCAGCCTACTTTTCCTTTGTCAGCCGATCATGGAAGTTACGAACTAGCCAAACGCTAGACTATCTTTGACAGAATTGTTAGCCCAAATTAGAAGATAAATTTAGTTTGTCCAGATACATCAAACATGTGTAGGCCAAATGCCTATATATATACAATCAAATGCATTGTAATCATGCAAGGTTGGACAAAAAACACATAGTAGTGGAAGATGGCAATCAGTCTCAGATGGTAAAGAGAGAAAAGTTCATAAAATCTTGGATTTACACTCGCAAAATATTCAGTTTCAAAGTCCCTTGTAGTGTCCGACATGCATGATAGTCATGCAGGTTTCATTCTATCAATTTAAATCCATTCCGAAATTTTCTACTCCCTCCATATATCCTACTTGACCCCACTTCTCAAATAACCCTCACATTATATGGCAAATGAGGCTAATTGAAAAAAAGAAATGTGAGAGGGTACAATATGAGAACAGGGCCCTTATTTTTATTCCCCAGGGGAGCCAAAGATGATGAAATAAGCAAAAAAAATGGTAGGCGATCGTGACAATTCTCGACTTAAATATCATTATGAGTCATTCATAAACAAAAGTTTCTATGTTTTCAAAATATTGTTAAGGTTGCATTAGTCAGACTCACATAAGATTCAACTATGTCATGAGAGTAATATGAATTCAATATTATAATATGAATAATAAAAAAAACTAATGGCTATGCATTTATGCATTATGTCAATGATAGACATTCAGCTGAAATATAAACTACTAAAATAAGACGAATAGAAAGGGCGGAGATATAAGCAGAAGAAAGGCAACAAGGCATGACTAACCGATAAAGTGCTCCTAGACAAGATCGACACTGAGCCGCAGCCTACATGACTAATGACCCCTACAAAATGGGAAAAGGTATAAATTGTTAAAACATGACAAATCACCATACCTATATTCATAGAGAATATTTAACAAATATCATGCACAAAATCAGTAACTGGTATATTTTGTCATCATACTTCCAGGTGCTTTCTACCCACTTGGAAAATAAAATAAGGAAAGAAGCTCAGTTGGCACATGAATGGCACTACAAACTAGCCAGCAAAAGAAAAGGAAGAAACTTGTAACAAATAAACTAACATAGTCGTTAGTGGAATTGCACGTTCAGACATGATTTTAAACTAATACCTTTAAAGGTCACCTAGGGATTACCATGCACAACTTTCGGCAAAGATTTTCACCCAGTAGCAGGTAGCAGCTTCCTCTCAGCTTCCTTAACTGTTGGGAAATGTGGTCGTAGAGTTGCAAGCATTGTTTTTGCCTTGGGCAGTAGCTGGACGGTAGGAGTCTTATCCCCTGCTTTCATTTCCTGTAAACCAGTATATCTCAGAAGTGTTTTGCCCGAGAACGACAGTATAATATTGTATATTTATCTATAGCTTATTTCCCGCTTTTCATCGTCGTCAAAAACCAACATTGGAAATACAGAGACAATATAATCGTAATGAAAATTCAAGAACATGCAAGACCTAGCGTTCCTTTATCCTAATCAATTCTAGTACCATTCGGGCATGTTTGTGATCACATATTCAGGTCCAGCATCAATTTTAAACAAACTGTCACAACTTGGAAAAGTTAAGTTTGGGTGCACCTCAGCATAATGATATATTCCTCCACAATATGCTCACAAATTCTCAGCTTACACGGTACAATCATTAGAACCAAAAGGCGAGGTATCAACTAGGCAAGGATTTTAATATGTGCAGGTGGATCAGAAAGAGATAAAGGCTAGAGCCATAGAGCACTCATATAAGCACTTCCGCGTACGAAGTCTAATGCCATAGGTTGGTCCTTATCATGTGAAAACCTTCCCCCATCCCACGAAAGCTTTAAATGCAAAACAAAAGAGTGGAATGTTTAAGTAACTACTCTGACAATGGATGCAAGTATCCAACCAGTAAATACGACCAAGACATGATCCGAACTAAATAGTAAGCTGGAAATCACAGAAATTATTTGCCAGAAAAAATTTGAAGATTATCAATTTGCACAGAGAAAAATGTTCTCTAGTTGTCAGGATTAATTTGTGTGGACTACTCATCAAAACTATTGTGATTGGTTAGAAGGGGAAGACTAGAAATTAAGCAATAGATATAACATACTGTTTAGAGTCTAATAAAAGCAATAGACCTTTAGACATATACTTGTTCAATATTCAATTAAGCCTCATTTTAAACACCAAATAGTTCATTTACCCAGCATCATGCAGGCAAAAAACTTGTTGAATCAAAAATATTGATAAGAAAGAAATCGAATAAAAGATAAAGAAAGCCTTTAGAAAATGGGACGAAAAATATAGTCCTAGAAGCCATACCTCAGGGCTCAACCATTGGCAAATCACCAAGATTCAAACCTCCGCCTTGTACTTAAAATCAATTTTGTTGACCAAACAACCTTAACCACAACCACTCTCCTCTCCTCTTCTAAAATAGTAAAATACAAAGGAGAAAGCAAATTCAAGACATGAATCTGGAATCTGAATAACCACGCACAATATACAAAAAACATGAATCTATGCCAAAACTACTCATTCCTGTAGCAGCCAACAGGTTGTGATATAATTAATCCCTAAATCCACAGACATAGAGGTGTGCAAGGCCTAATATGCCTCTCCAATCTCCAATGCATCGAAATTTAGTGCCATATGACCCAAAAGATGAAGTCACTTTCTTTATAGGAAACGTCGAGTATGAATGATGTAAAATAACTGGGTTAGATGTAACAGTACGGAGGACTGTTGTTTTGTGAGGGTAAACTACTCGAATTCTGGATGCAACAGTGTGCTGAACTGTTGAATTTGGCAGCGGAACTGACTTTTATGATAGGTAAAACTCGTGAATTTGGAAGGTAACAAGGATAGTAATGTGAATCTCGCTCTTAGCCTCGCAAGGATTTGAACTCGAGACACTTGAATCAGCCTCGCAAGGTTGATCAACTTAATTAAACTCGCAAGCCTAATTAAAACACGGTTCGCAAACCAAAACAATTTTATTGCTTAATTCTTATGTGAATAATCTGAAAAATAAGGTCACATTTGATCCTTATTTATAATAACTAGCTAATCCTAACCATGCTTGAAGAGCAAGGTAGTAATCTTTCCTAATAATAATATAATAATAAAATAACAACTTTAACTAGTATTAGGAAACTAACAAGATTTCCTAATCTTATTCGAAATAAATAAACTAATTAACTAATCCTACACGGTTTTGGACACCGTGTCTTCTACCCTTCCTAGGAAACCGTGTATACTACTCGGCCTAAGAATCATACCCTTTGCTCCTGCATCAATGAAGCATCTCAAATAGTTACATAAACTTATTCTTTTGCATGGATGTTCAGCCTTTTGTCATAAGTTAAAGTCGTAAGTTGTAACAATCATTTAAATGAAAACTTAAGATTCAGCCTAATGCTGATTGTTTCACTCTATAATTACCTTTAAATTAATGAAGCATAAAGTCTGGCAACTAGACCTCAGCAAAAAGCATAAAAGTCTACCTCAGCAAAAAGTGTAAGTGCACAACTGCACACGTATCTTACGATAACAAAGGAGATAACAAATTAAGGCCTTACATTCGGAACAACAATACACAATCTTTAAAGAACACCCAACGTACTTCCCTCTTCATCTGATATGTGCATGACATTTCCTTATAAACTTAAGGTTGAAACAATCGCCGGAATGGAAGCCTAAGTTTCAGACCTAATGCTATTTGTATCACTTCACTAATATGTGCGCATTAATGATCATAGGTCTGGCAGCTAAAAATCGTAGCAGGCATGTTTTAGACAGTCCTTCCTATGTGAGTTAGAAACTATGTTACTGTTACTCATACTCGAACTCAACATGTGCTGAGAGTGTCTGATACTCGAATTCAACACGTGCTGAGAGTGTCTGCCACGCGAACACAATTTAACAAGTGTTCTGAATGATTATGTAGACAATGTCACACCTCAGCTTATAAATTATATAGATGATTCCATTCTGAGATGTTTGTGAAAAAAAAAAGAAATTGATTAAAAGTAGTGTTATAGTGAAGGAAAAACTATTAAGAAAAGTAAAAACAAACTAAACAATTTAGTGCCCTAATCACTAACTTATGACTTGAGCGTGCAAAGGCAACTAAAATCCAAAGGCTAATAAATTTTTGACTTGAAAAGGTCTCTCAACCTTCCCCATTACATTTTCTCATCTGAATTCTTCTCCCCTTTTGCTTCTTGCTCTTAATTGATGCCATTGAACACAATCTGAAGATCTCAGCCTCTCCACCTTAGGTGTGTCAATGTCGTGCCTGATTGTGCCGTGTCAGATATGTATCACGTCTAATATTGTGCATTACCTGATTTTGTTAAACCTAAACAATGTTTCTCAGCTATGAGTCGATGACAAACTAATTCACCACATAGCTGCACCCCTGAGAGACCCCTGAGTCTGTAATGTTAAACACACCTATCCTACTTAGCTAACCAGCAGAATCCTACCACCAGCAATTTTACCTTTCTCATGGGCAACATGTAATTCAGAACACCATTTTCATTTAACTTAACTAGAGAGACAGGCGCCTTTAAAAACTTCTGCCATCTTAAACTCTTCCGGAATGGCTGCAGAAGAAATTCTGAACCTTAATATTGTTTGGTGTAAAGGGTGCTACATCGGCAGTTTTGATGCGTAGTCAGATTTAACTTAACTAGAGAGACCCGAGTCTGTCATGTAAACAAACCTAGCCTAGCTAGCGGTCCAATATAATCCTTTCACCTGCAGCCTTACTTTCCTCACAGATATCAATGTAATTCAAAACACAAGTTTCTCTAATTTAAGAGAGACAGAAACCTCTAAAACATATGGCGCCTTGAACCCTTCCAGAAAGCTGCAGAAGCAATTCTGATTCCCTTGACTATAGGAAACCATATTTGCATTTGTGTAGCCAGCCATGATTTAAGAATCCCCCCATAACCTTAGTGTTTTTTTTTGGGTGTAAAGGGAGCTACATCAACGTTTATGATGCTAACGGGATTCCACCAAACCTATTACTACTACTCTTCATGAGTTTATCCGCTTAGCTAGCTGACAAATGTTGTCCATAACATAGAGCAACTACAAGAACCGGCATAAATGCAATAAAAATTCAAAGACGAAAGATGCATCGCACACAGTTCACCGAATAAGATTCTGTTTTACCCCTTCTTAACGCTCAATGTGATATTACACAACAGTAATCCATTCCAACAAGCACTCAATCAACAAGTCTTATAAGAGGCCGTCTCATACATTGATAGACACATAATGCTTCTCACTCGACTCAATGAGTATTTGAAACTGTCTCACCCCCACTGAGGCGACTTCTCATACAAGAATTTGTGATAATTTAAATAACATGAGTGGTTCTAGGAAAGCGTACACTCATCAACCAGTCGCATTACTCGCTAAGAACACATAAAGAAAAGAAAATTGTGCAATTCACACAACTTTACATTATAAATCACATGTCTTCTCACTAAATCATCCTACAAAAACTCGATGAATTATCTCTTAGAACACTTCACCGGTGCAAATTCAGGTTGCATTGCACTATCTAGTGAATAATCGATCAATCAATCAATCAATTAAACTGCAACCGCGACTACAATCGAACAAACAAAGTCGAAAACCAATCCGAATTATCAAAACTTATGTCGAAAAATCAATAGAAATGATAATTAATCTACGCACAAACAAAATTAACAACCAAATGTCACAATTACAGAATCATATGCAATCAAATTAAGTTAAGTTAAGTTAAATTAAATTAGGTTGAAAAGAGGAGAAGGCGAAAATACCGAAATGCAGAGATTAAGCGGAGAAAGACAAGCCAAGGTATCCAAAACGACTAAGAGATAGGCGGAGTTGGAAGATTTGCCCAAACCGCGGATTCGCGCGAATATTTGCAGCTTTTATATGGGAGGATGATTTCCAGAGTTAAACTAAATTACTTTTTTCAAGGGAGTAAATTATTTTCAACATTTTAGACGGAACATTTTGGTTTGAAGCAATAAGACGGTATTTTGTAACCACTTTACGGTTAGATATAATAATTATTGAAAACAAGTTGATATAAGCTGTGATTACATTTTATCAAAAAGTGGTAACATAATTCGAATTCGCGTATTATTTTACAAGGAAAATATAAGTAATGGTATTTTCAATTTTTCCACGAGGATACTTTTGGCTTTCTCGACATATAAATAGTAAAATCGATAATAATTAAAGATAATATTAACACTGTTTTTATAAATTATATTAGGCGGGTTTGTATGAAAAAGTTTATTACCTGAAGTTTATATTTTTTTCTGTATTGTGAAATTTTAAATATCGAAAAATCTAAATTGATTTTGAGTACTCTATTTTTTTCTCACAAGAGCAATTTTGATGTTAACAATGTTCGAATTTAGGTCATGATTTAAGCACGCATGACTTTACCAATTAAGTTAAGTTAATTGACATGTGCATTTTGAGTACTCTTTTGGTTATTGAGCCACGTTGTGCTTTCAAACTAATATAAGTTATTCTTTCATCACGTAAATAAGATAAAACTGTTGGGTATCTTGCCACATTTGTGACAATAGAAGAAAAGAAAACCGGAAACATACGATATTAGTATTGATCTTTTGGCTATTTTCTAGAACGAGAACGTATGGTGGGAGTTTGTATATTGATAGAAATTACTCGGTTTGATGTCTTGAATGATTCACTCTGATCGTGTATACATCGATATATTAACCTTCTACCACCACGACACTTTTATATTAATCATGTATACTCTCCTTCAAAAAATAGTCATATCCAACCTTTAACACGGTATCGATCCGACATACATTTGTAATCAGGCCGAAAGCACTATAGGTTTCAAAGGTTTAAGGCTCATGGCAATGGAGATTTAACTTTGTTAAACTGATTTAGAAGGACAATAAGCCAAGTGATGCAGGGAATATGAACCCCCCTGCTGATGACTTGGTATGAATTATGCCATGAAAAAGAAAATTTCTTCAAAGATTACAATTGTGGAAATCTTCAAACAACCTCCGTGGCTGGTATCCAATGCGTGGCAGTCGGCACTGGGGACGTGCCTGCGTCTGACCCTTGACTCCTTTAGTAATTCTTAAGTACAAAAACGAGAATATTTCGTAAATAATCGAGTCTACCACCAGAACACACACCAAAAACAAAAACACAAGGCAAGTAGGAGTAAGAGTTCATCAATAACCATCACCATTCATCGGCGTCTGCAAGTTCAAGGCTCGAGGAATACAAGTACGTTGAAACATGGTGATGGCACTCGAAATGTCTTTCAAACGTACAATTTCTACCCCTAATTAATCTCATTATGACACTAATATTTGAGTAAAATGTTAAAAGGTCATTTTTATCCTAAAATGGTCACTTTTTCTGTCCTCTCGTAATATGCCATATAGTATAGGTTGCGAAAAGTTTATATGCAGGTCACTGATATACCGGAAACAGGACCTGCCAAGAATAACATACAAATGAAGCAAGTAAATAATGACATAACATCAATTTTCCTGATGAAAAGCCAAGATATAGTTAAATTGCAGAAATAAACAAATCCAAGTGTACATAAATAAATTTTGTACAAAAAAAAAGGGGGAAGTAATTAAACTCAAATCCTTCCAAAACTCAATGGAATTACCAAAGCCTAAAATGAACAGCTAATGAAATGTACAATACTTGTACCAACACAAAATCACAGACTCTGGTAGATAACACCCTTCTTGCTCTTCTGAGTGCTCTCAAACCTCAAATTAAAGATAACAAATAATGATGTTTGCTCCTGCTTGTCGAGACACTCCGACCTCCTGCATGACATGAAACGACACGACACAGGTTGACATCAACACTACGACACTTCATTTTAGTCCAAAAACATGAAACTTTTTACACAAAGTAGCCGCGCGAGACACTCAACACCATGCCGTGTCCCATGGAGGAGAGTCGGAGTTAGAAAGCAAGAAAAATACCAAATCTCCAGAGATTTATTAACATGTGTCGAAATCACCGGCCCTCAGATTTCACCAGTTGTGAGAAAACCTTGCTCATAGAAACACCTGAAAGATCGTCGACATTTGTTGTTGTTTCATACTGCATGACAGAGGAAACACTGGCATCATTTGTAGTGAAATTGCTAACTTGAGGAGAGATATCACCAATAAAATTAGTGCTGTGTTCTTCGGGATCATCCGGAATAGTAGCCTCTTGAAGTTGAAGAGCATACTCCAGATTCCACAAGACATCTCCCATGGGAGGCCGGTCAACACCATAGTCAGCCAAACATTTTTCTGCGGTTTCTGCAAACTTCCTTAGCGACTCTGCTTTTATATTGCCTTGTAGAGCTGGGTCAATAATTTGGTCCAACTGCCCTTTTTTCTGCCACTTCAAAGCCCATTCAGCTAAATTAACCATTTCCCTAGGTAGAGTTGGGTCGATAACAGGCCTTGCGCAAAGAACTTCAAACAAGACCACTCCAAATGAGTAAACATCTGACTTCTCAGTCAGCTGTTGTCTTCTGAAATATTCAGGATCAAGATATCCAAAGCTTCCCTTTACTGCAGTACTAACATGAGTCTGATCAAGCTCGGGTCCCGTCTTTGACAACCCAAAGTCAGCAACTTTGGCCATTAAGTTCTCATCAAGCAAAATATTAGCAGATTTAACATCACGATGAATAACGGCTTTCGCATAACCAGTGTGCAAATAATGAAGCCCACGGGCAGATCCAATGCATACCTCTAGCCTCTGCTTCCAGCTCAGACTAGGAAGTCCTGAACCATAAAGATGACTCTTTAAGGTCCCGTTCTCCATGTACTCGTAGATCAGTATCATCTCATTCTTTTCATCACAATACCCAATCAAGGAAACTAAATGCCGGTGTCGGAATTGTGAGAGCATTTCTATTTCTGTAAGGAACTCGGCAAGACCTTGCTGAGATTGAGGGTTCCCTCTCTTAACAGCAACTTTTGTCCCATCCCCTAATTCGCCCTTGTAAACCTTTCCAAATCCACCAATTCCAATCACCCAACTTTCGTCAAAATTATTAGTGGCCTCGTGGACGGCCGCAAAAGGAATGCGGTATCCCAAGTTGGAAGCGATGCTGGTAACCGTCCCATTTGAGTACTTGCTTCCGGTTGTGTGGAAAGTCCCTCCTGTGAGGGATAGAGGAATCCAGGTTTTAGAATGGCCTTGAGAAAGCTTTTGTTTCCTTCTTGAACAAAATAGGAAGAGGATGAAAGCCAAAACAATCAAAGAGACTCCCCCAACAATTGCCCCAACTATCACACCTATTCGACTCTTGGAACTCGCCTGGGATGAATTAGCAGCAGCCCCACCTAAGCTGTTCTTATCATTGCTCAACTTCATAATCTCCAGACCATTCAAAATACCATCAGGTTGGTTTCCATTAAAAATAACGGTACCAATTCCTATACTTAGCTTGGTACTAGTTGCTAACATTGTGACATAATCATTATAGGTAGGAGTGGCCAATTTACCCGTTATGGTAGAAAGGTCAGTGGAAGGAGAAACTAAATCAGAATTAACAAACACATTGAAGTAGAGTTGATTCAAACTATCACTTACTATGTCACAGTAATGAAACCGAATAAAGTATTGGAACCCAGGATCTATGGGAAAGTCCCATGTGACATTGAGATTAGCAGTCGGGTTGTTCTGAGTGTTTATCCTTCTACATGTGCCATATACAGTGGGGGGTGCATCGTCTTTTGTTGCAAAAGTACCATATGAAACAGCTCCAATATTACTCACGTTTACTGCGGAATTCTTATTCTGTAAGAAGCTCCCATCAGGAACCCAAGTTCGCCAAAGCGTGTCATTGTTGTAGTCAACAGTGGGCCCCCCCATATTCACTCGGAAAACTGTTTCTAGACCTCGTGATGTGAGTCCTTTGAAGCTTCCCAGCGGGTTAACTAAATTGGCATCATCTCGGATCAGAGTATCAGGGACTAATACAACTTCTAGAGCATTCAAGAAAGCCACGGACTTTGGAGCAGGGTGAAAGTTGATAACAAGGTCTTTCGACGTCACATTGATGGAGAACTCCTTCATGGAGGCCGATCCTGAAGGAGTAAAATCACTAAGGAGCGAAAATTGCTGAGCCGAGACACTGAAACTAGCGGTGCTCAAGTCATAAGCCCCAAAAGAAAATGGGAAGAAATAAAGACGGATAAAGTATCTCCCTGTCTGGCTAATCGGGAACTTGTAGCTCGAATCTCCATTAAAAACTCGCGCATTTTGATAAAGCTCCAAGTTGGTATTTGCCGAAGAATTGCCTAATATGCTCTGAGGAGTGGAGAGATATTTCGAGGCATAGCTATCAGCCAGGAAAACACGATCCCCGACAGTCACATTGCTAGGTGATCCACAGTCTATCAAGAAATTGCCACATACCTCGTCCATGAGGCATGTTAAAGATAGTACAAGGACCATAATGAAGAAACAATCTCTATAGCTCATGATTCTTTCTCTTTTAGCACAGCACACAAAATTCCTGCAGACCAAAAACCTAGAGTTTTAATATCCTTAGTCCCCATCAAAAAAGGAAAGTTCCCAAGTACAAATCAAACATACAGTAGATCTGAAATCATAACCCACAAAAAATGAGCTTTTTAAAACACAAATATGTTCTCATTTCCTACTTCACTTTCATTTCAGCATGAAAGTCAACAAGATTCAATAGATTTTAGCTCAATCAGTAGCAAAGACTACAACTTTCAAAACCAATTGTCGACACAAAATATCATTTGAGACCGTCTTAAGCTTAAGACGGCCTCCTTCTATGCTAGATTGTTCATTTAATACCAGTTGAAGACCGTCTTAAGCAAGACTAACTCAATTGCAGAAAATGCTCCACAAAACAATAAAAAGCAACAAATCTCAAAGCAGATCAAGTTACAAAAACAAAAAGATTAGATCTTTACTTTACTGATAACTACCAGATTAACACTAGATTGCATATATAATTAACATCTATAAAGAAGCAATAGAAATAGCAAAAAAATGTACCTTTCAGATCATATATGCTGCAGGAAAAAGAGAAAATTAAGATCAAAAGAAGCTGAAAATACCCAAATCAGAAGAGACCCTTTTGAACTCCCTATAAAATATGAATCAAAATTTACAGAATTAAACAGTTTAATCAACCTAGAAACGCGTGATTATGAAGAAAAAAGGGCAAAAGTTGATGACAACCCCAGATAGTGATTACTATTATTCTATCAGAAATACATAAGAATACAAGAAATATGAAAGTTATATTGAAAACCCAAAAAAATGTGTAATGAAAAGACAAAAGGTAATAGCTGTTGGAAAGTAGTTAACAGCTTGATTTTGGTTCAATGATTTGAACAAAATCCAGCTATTACTCTTAGCGCAGCCAACTATGAAACAAAAAAAATACCCAGTAAATGAGAGAACAATTTTGCTGATTTTCTTTAGGCAAGATTCTACTTGAGATAAAATTATTTGGTATGTAACTGTCACTGATTTTATTATCCTTTTTGTAGTAAAGTGGATGTCTATGTTTTTTTTTTTTGTTACGGGTAATGTCCAATGTCGATAACAGTGAATATACGGGACACGGGGTTAGGAGGGTCGGGAAGGTTTGACCCGGCTTTACAATGAAAAAGTTGAACGTAAGTAATACTTCCCGTTAACTCATTTTCTTAAACGTTAAATCCTGACTCCGTTTCTGGTTATGGTGCTCAAAGTGGAAACTGGGAAGTGGGTGGAAAAGTAATGTATGATTGATTTTTTTTATTTTTTTTTTACAGTGATGTAAAAAAACTTGCTGTTTTTGTTAGAGTGTTGAAAATAAAGGCAAAGGGAGAAGAAAGGCGGTAAAAAAGTGGAGAAAGTAAAAAGTCAACTTTGGGTGAAAAGCAAGTGGAAGACCGGCCCAATATAACTTACTAATCAGTAATCAGGCATGTGCTAATGCAACTACCACGTGCTTGTCATCTGTAATTCCGGATTTGATCAAATCATAACTTTAATTTAAGGGAGTTAGTGGCTTAATATACGGAGTTGATTGATTTTGATGTTTTCATGATTATATTTGATTAGTAAGGCCCTGTTCTTTTGGACTGAATTTTGCTGAACTTTTCTGAACTGAACTTATAGGAGCTGAACTGAACTTATAGGAGCTGAACTGAACTGAACTGAACTTATAGGAGCTGAACTGAACTTATAGGAGCTGAACTGAACTGAACTTATAAGAGCTGAACTGAACTGAACTTATAGGAGCTGAACTGAACTTATAGGAGCTGAACTGAACTGAACTGAACTTATAGGAGCTGAACTTTTCTGAACTTAATTTTACTTAATTGAATAGAACTTATATAATCTAAACTTTACTAAACTGAACTTTATTATAATCATTATCTTTTGGAAAGGGTTGTCATACAAAAAAAAATATACTCTAAAACATAAGGTAAGATAATAAAATTATTCCGATTTATATACATTTGTTTGTTGATACAGATTACTACGTTTACATTACGATAAAAAAATAAATTACATATTACATCGTTTTTTAACTATCTATTTCTATATCATCATCTTCCTCATCACTTTCTTCTTCATCTTCACTACCACTCGAAACAACGAATCCATTGTCTCGCCAAATGTTTTTTTACTATCTTGTTTCGTATCTTGAACATGGCATTTTTCCGCTTATAATCAAACATGTCTGAATCTACTGTTTCTTGAATATTCACGTCATGTTGTATAATAGGTATTCCAAGAGTATGCATCCTTATAAAATTATGGAGTGTGAATGTAGAAACAATAATAGACATTTGATACTTTTGTGACATTTAGAGCATATTTTGTTAACATCTTCCACCTTTTTTTCAATTAACCAAATGTCATTTCAACTTTCATTCAAAAATAATGAATGTCGATAGTTGAAATACTCTACAATTTCTTCGGGCGGTCTCAATGATAATGTATGTATCCAATAATTAATGTCAAATGTTTTTATATCGGTTTTCATAAATAATATATTTCGTATAATTTTTCTAAACTTAATTTGTAAGAATTGAACTTTTCTGAACTGAACTTATAAGAGCTGAACTGAACTGAACTGAACTTATAGGAGCTGAACTGAACTTATAGGAGCTGAACTGAACTGAACTTATAGGAGCTGAACTGAACTGAACTTATAGGAGCTGAACTGAACTTATAGGAGCTGAACTGAACTGAACTGAACTTATAGGAGCTGAACTGAACTTATAGGAGCTGAACTGAACTTAAAGGGGGTGAGTTTAAGTCCAAAAGAACAGGGCCTAAGTCTGGCTAAAGACGAAATTAAGATTTGTAAAATATTATCACATGTTAATAATAAAGATAGAAAATTTAGTATAACCTGGGTAATCAGTGGAATGATTTGGTATATATTTTACCTTTTTTAAGCTTAATATAAACGGAAAATTCACATGGTACCCCTGAGGTTTGCCATTTTGCACGAAATACCCAAAATTTTGATCTAGAAAACTTTAAGAGGTCATAACTCGTGTTTACGAGATCAGAAAGTGACGATTTTTTTTTTCAAATCGATCGTCTTTCCAAGTACTATGATTTGAAAAAAAAAATTGTCGAGTTCGGAATTTGTAACCAAGAGATATGCTCGCTCAAAGTTTGTTCGGTAAAAAAAAACTTTGACATGCAATAACTCCTAGCTACGGGATCCAAATACAATAATTTTTTTTTTCAAATCGTAGTTCTCGGAAAGATGATCGATTTGAAAAAAAAAAATCGTCACTTTATGATCTCGTAAACACGAGTTATGACCTCTTAAAGTTTTCTAAATCAAAATTTTGGGTATTTCGTGCAAAATGGCAAACCTCAGGGGTACCATGTGAATTTTCCGTAATAATATAAATGAGAATTCGCGAATAATGATCAGCAAGTCTCGCTTGTGACAATCATAAACTTATGACTTTTCACAATCTTCTTTTCCTTCTAACATTAGTTTAACCGGTTGTGAATTTGTGAATAATCATGTAAATCTTCAAATTAACAAACGTTACACGATATATGTATTCACGTAAAGGATAAACTATATGTCATCGAATAGTAGCAGATGATACCGATTTCGGGTTTGGCCAGTTGTGATTTGGGTTGTTCGACTTTGTAAGAACTTGGGCCAAGTCAGGTCATTTTTGGGTCGGTTGTTTTCAAGTTATTTGGGACAACAATCAGTTTTCCTGATAATAAACCTTCGGGTTGGTTTTGAATAAGTTCGGGTTATTTTGACTTTTGCGTCAATTTCGTCCTCAATTTGAGTGCGGGTCAGGTTCAGGTCATTTAATTCGAATCGGGTTAATTTTGTCGGGTCTAATACCGAGTGAACGAGTCTACCTACCACCTTCTCAATTGATCTAATTTTATACATCACGTTTGATACGGAAGGTGGAATAGGTACCTCTTTTGATGACGGTCATCTCATTGGAGGTGCATGAGCTATTATCGTGTCTTTATCGCTATGCAACTATCTTAATACCAAGTCGAGAATCATTAAAAATGTACTACAAATGAACACAAATGAGAATTTGTATTATTCTTTTAGCCAATTCCATATTCTCATGCTAGCCTATTGGTAAATGAAAAAAAAGAAAGTTAAGTTGATATTTTATAGAGCTAACTCCAATTTTTGGTTATCGTTTGCAGTTAATAAAAGTCATTTAAAGACCCATTCTTCTCAACATTTGATCAATTGATGTACCCTTCATGGAAGTTGTAAAGCTAAAGGACAAAACTGATTGTTGTATAGTATTACCAAGTTGTTTTTGGAGGAGAGTACAAGTTATACAGTTAATACAGGGACAAACTACCAAATTAATGTATTAAATTAAACACACTTGAAGTCTACAAACTACAAAGTCAACTGGTCCATCTTCAAAGGTAACGGTAAATGTAATTTTGATAATTTACTATTTGGTATTTTTCTACAATTTTAATTTAAGCGAGTAGATATAAATGTACACTATAGAATACTTCGTAATACTTTTATCAAATGATTCTTATCACCAATTATCTTGTTCTTGTGTTATACCCTCATATATAGATAATCATGTGAATAAATCTCTAAAAGTAAATGTCAAATCTCTAATATTAAATGTCGCTTATACACACATAACAGTCAATTTTTTTTACTTCCAATTATACAACTCTCAAATTTCCAATTTTCTTAAGATACTGAATGGATCACATAAACTATGAATTGTGAGATAGTTATTAGTTTGGTCCATATTTTCATCTCATGGTGGATATAAATATATAATAACAGTTAATCTTGTTTTATACGAATTATTTTGTTTTGAAGCAATACGACGAAATTTTGTAATCAATTTATAGTTAGATGTAACCACTATTGAAAACAAGTTGATATAAGCTGTGGTTACATTTTATAAAAAAGTGACAACATAATCCCGTCTTATTTTTCAGACGGAAATAATACGTCTGAAATAAGAATTTGCGATATAATAAATATATAATTGTCAGAATTTAAATAAGAGATAGGAAGAAGAATGAAGTGGGCTACTATTTCGTACCTATTTGAACCTTAAACCATGCTAACATTATAGCAGCCCATCCCCTTTAGTGGTCCTCTACTTTCTATCACACCATCCATCACAAATTGCAAACATGTTGGTGTGCATTATCATTTATTCTCTCCATAATTATTACTCTCCCCGTTTCAGTCAATTATTGTCTTTTCATTTTAACATAAATACCAAGAAAATAGTAAAGGATCATTTATGGTTCCACTTAGTAAATGACAAGTGGACAGTAGTCCTATTAGGGGGTCAAATTACTCATAGAAAACATTGCTAATACAGAAAGTAAAACAATTGATTGAGACACCCAAATAAAGAATATGACAACAATTGACGAGGATGGAAGGAGTATGTATTTGTCTTATAAATAAGCCTTTAATTCTTAACTAGTTTAAATACTTTTCACATGCTGTTAAAAAATGTATTTTAAATAAATTCATAACCAATGAAGAAAATTACTATGCTAAACGTCTCCATGTTTTTTTTTTGTGTCAAATCCCAAATGGTAAAAAAGTAACTATCACTAATTATCTAAGGAGCATAAAATGATGGAAATAAATACTTAAATACGGAGTAGTTACGAATTTACGATGAAGTGAAAAACATGACTTTTAATCAGAAGTGTCATTCCTTTTATATCTCATGTTAAATAATACATACTCGAACATTATTTAGAGTGTCTTACTCAACGTAACTTACCTTAAGGATATTGATACGATAAGGTGTCTTGATTTTTTTTTATAGATTTGAAATAATTAAAGTTTTTTAAACATTAGATAAAAATAGATTAAAACATTTGTAGAAGGTGAAATCGCAGATTCCCATGAGAAAGAACCAAAGAATATTGTCGAGTTGCTCTTATACTTTAATAATCCACCGATTCAAGTAAAGCAGAATCTCTATGCCTCGAGTAATTTTAACCGTGTTGAACTTGATGTTGATTGAAATTCTGCTCCAAACCCAACCAGATCTGTAACATTAATTACTATTGGCTTAATGCTGAACCTAGAGGGTCACACAGTTACGGTTGACGTTTACATTACGTTTACCGATCCTTCACTTGAACTTACTCAGTTATCTTTAACTTAACCCATGCTTGTCTGCTCGATCAACTACTTCTGATTGTGTTTGACTTTACGTGATATCTTTTTTAAGTCGATGGTCTTAAGATTGTTTTTGCTGCCAACTTCATTCGAGTCTCTATGACTCGAGTATTTTTAAAGAGTACTATTATATTAGGTGTTTAACTTTTTTTTTTTTTGTCTTTTTTTCTTTTATTAAGTGGAAAAGATTTTACAAATTTGTTTACATATTTTGTTTATTTAAGTAAGTATTTTAATTAAACTTAATAAATACTCGTAATTAACATGAACGTATCGATATTAAGTTTTTCAAAAGGCCAAAAGTTGCTAGGGGGTGTACCTTACTACTCCTTCTGTCCCGTTCATTTGTTTGCCTTTTATATTTTTTGTGAGGGGTATTTTAATCAAAGGCAAACAAATAATTGGGACGGAGAGAGTACCTTTTACGCACTCTACAATTTGCATGCATATACCTTTGACTACCATCCAAAGTAAGTGTCTCTACAGATGGAAGACCATAATCGAAAAAGTAAAGTATTACACGCACTAGAAATACATACATAGCTTCAACAATCTGTTCTTTATAAATCTTCACCTTACTTATAAAAGATAACCAATTCAATCAATAATATAACAAACCAACTATGTCTTCAACCCACATATTATCAAGTAATAGTTTCCCTTCATATGAACAAACTAAAACTCATCGATTCCATTCTCGATTTTTGAAACCAAGTATGTTTGGTTGCTATGAAGAAGGGATCAGAGTCGCGGATTCTAAATCGTTCAGGCAGTTATACGTAAGGACGGCCTACCCATTTACGCGGTCTGAGGAACATATACATAATACTACTCATAATAACGTTATGAAGAGAGCTAGAAAATTATTTTGTAGGATTAAACGTAAGCTTAGGTTGGTATATAAGAAAGGCAACAAGATTATTAAGGTCAAGAGAAGTATTATTAACAGAAATTATAGTCGAAGAAATAAGGTTTTTTTGTTGAGTAATAATCGAACGGTGAAAACTTACTCTTCTTCTTTCTTGGGTACGCTACGTAGGATGCTTTCATGCACAACCAAGGTTGATGTTGCGTGTGACTGATATCGACGGGAAAGGTTAGCAAGGACGCTCGCCTCGTGTTAAAAGGAAGAAAACTTAGCTTTAAAAATTTTAGCTAAAAATTCTGAACCTTTTTCGATTGTACATTATATTATTACCTGTTTGCCTCCGCTACAATTCTTCGTTCCCACTAAGTTTAAATCCGGGATTCGCCACTGTTTAAACTAGATACATGTTTTTGTTTATTAATTAGATAATAATTCTATGTAAATTGATTAGTGATGAAGGATGCTATCTAGCTGCATGTGTAACACTACTGTAACATGCGTAAGTTATCATTCAAAGTTTATACTGCTTTCAACTTGCAACTCTAACTAAGTTGTAACCTTGAATTATTATTATTTTCTTCAATTATATTCAAAATTACCAAGCTTGGCAAAATTATTATCAAGTTTTAGGTATGATATATATTTATAATTGATGTTCAAACTTTACAAACATATCACAGACTCAACTAGTCATATGTAAGGTACCATGACTCTATGAGCACTTAGATCAACAACAAGGGGTTGTTCTAACTTAACCAGATGTCTCGTGTTCGAGTCATGAGAATGTAGTAGTGTTAAAATTCATGAGGGGGAGTTTTGCCGCCCTAATAATTCTACCCGATTCGAATTCGGATTACACCGAATGGTCTACCCAAAAATAAATCAAAATGTAAGGTCACAAAACTTTAAACAAATTGATGAGTTAGACTTGAGAGAAATGGTGACTCTCAATCCACTATAAATGTAAGAGTTCCAGTCGTTTACTACAAGAGGTTCGTAAAGATTATACATTATTATATATAAAGGTGCTTTAATTTTCGTTTTTTTATTAAGAGAAAGATAATAAAAGGTGCTTTAATGATAAAACTAAAGTATGAAAAAGAATAACATGCACAACTTGATTTGTGAAACTAGTTACTCAAAAGGCAATGCATTACTGGACATGGATACTTTTTTATTTTTATTTTTTATAGCTGATAGATACGGAGTATTGTTTAAGAGTTAAGACGTGCAAGTCTGTTGTAGATTTAAAGTAGGTAAAATATGGAAGATGAGACGATAAAATCAGAATGTTTAATAAAATGTTTATTCTATCTATTTAAATGGGGAATTATTTTGATCCGTTTTTATTTTGAGACGAATATGCATGCCTATATTAAGGGCACTTGCTTTTAAGAGAACCCAACAAAAAATAACTAATAACATGAATGATTTCAAGGGGTGTGGTAGCTAATTTATAAGTATTCGATAGTAAGTAATGCTTGACATACTTCTCTCCGGTTTTATGATATTATTACACTAAAAGACCGGTCATGATGATTGATGATTGATGATTGATGAAAAAAATAGCTCAAAAGAAAGAAAAATTTACTTCTGTATGTGAGATTCAATTTATATTAGTTATAATATGCTACATAGTAGTAATAATATCTACTATATTACTAACAACAACTATTATAATAGATGCATGCAATATAATAAACAACATAAGAAAACACACATTTTAGTTGGTTTACCAACGATCTGTTACGTTTACGGGTGATCGAGCCCGAACTTGGCCTTCCTCAACTTGTGCTTAAGAAACAAAACTCGAGCTTACTCAAGCTTACAAATTTGAGTTCATTACCATGCTCGCAAGCTTTAACCTCTGAGCTCGAGCTGGAGCCAAATTCAAGCTCAACTCGAGGTTATATATTATTCTTAAGTAACCGTTTTTTTTCCTTAGATAATTTTTTAGGGTATTGATTTTCGCAGTACACATTTGACTCATTATAGTACACTGTTAACAATTATACCCCTTTTATTTTTCCAACTATTTTCCATCTCTAACATCTCTCTAATATTTGTCCTCTAATGCCAAACATTCATTACTAATTTACTATGTACACAGTACACTACATTGACAAACAAATAGAAAAATCAAAAGCCCTACAATCCTTGGTCTTATGTGCCCTTCTAATGAGCATGTATAACATTTTGGTTGTGGAAGAATTGGGTAAAAAAGAAATAAAAAAACATAGCAATCACTACTGTACTACATACAAGCATATACAGTACATTGAAAAAACCAAAGACCCCAACTGTATACTACGCTAACTCTCCATACAACGACACTATAGACCAACAACACCGCCGACGACATCAACCATGCCAGTTTTGCCGGCTACTGGCCAATCCTCGCTGGCAGATCGGCTGAACCACCACCACCACAACCTATCCCTTAAATAATCAGTCATGAACCCTAGTTAATAGGAATAAAATTGTGAAAAAAGTCAATTGAAGTATTAATATGAGATTAATGAATCAAATACTTACTCTCCATTCCAATAATCGTTCATAATTGAAGATATTTAAGGAGATTGAAAAAGTTTTATTAAAAGGTAGAGAGAAGAAAGAGAGAATCAGGTTTGATGTTTTTTGGCCGAGGGTAGAGAAATGGAAATTTTGGTGCAAAAAGTACTATAATGAGTAAAAATCGTACTGCGAAAATAAACTCCGATTTTTTAATACAACGATTTGGAGATTACATATAAAAGTATTAGACAAATTGATGAAGATATTTGATAGGGTTATACAAATATACATCCATGATACCTTTTTTTTATAAAATAAAAGTAAAATATTATTTTATCACACAATTTCTAATAGGAGGGGCCATAAGTCTATAACCTCTCCTCAAGCCATAATCTCTCTACCATGATATGAGGGACATGTGCACTAACCACTCTTTAAGCTTAATGGACATTCAAGTGAGGGGACATGAGCTTCAACCATCACCTTAAGATTTTGGTTAAGATGATTCATTTATCATGGTATCCGAGCCAGTCGGATTCAAACCCTGACAGCCTTCAATCCGACGGGGGATAATAGGATATCAATATAATAATTAGGGCTCAATCGTTGACAAATACAAGACATATTGTGACAACTTATAAATATTTTAATTAATTGCACTTGATATTGAACTGGGTTGTTCATGGTACTCCAACTAAAACATGTCAAATTGCAAAGTTTGCAACAGAATACATGCTTTCCTCTTCTGGTCATACCTAGGCCAGCCGGCCGGCCGGCCAGTTGGCCTGCACATTTGAATATAGCTTAAAGACGAGTCAATGTGGAACCAACCTAAAACCTGACCTTCCATAGTGCCATCAAATATTCACAAAGCCAACTATTTTATCAGAAATTGTGAAAGAAAAAAAAACAATCATAAAACATCTTCTGGCGAAAAACGAGGCAACTAGCAAGCAGTTTTCCGTCTTCATTTTTCAGGTAACGCACCTAGACATTATGCCTCTATAGTTTTTACGTGTACAGGACTACAGGGTACGCCTTGTCAGAATATTGTGGTCAAATTTGGTGATAACCTACCATTTGGTGGAAACTTTTGCAGGTAGAGCACTGAAAATGAAAAACAGCTGTAAGTTAGATGAAGGCAAACCTATGAACGAAGAGGCTATACGGAAAATTCATCGGGTGGCGGAGGCAAACAGTCTAAGGCTACAGCATCTCGAAGTGGCAGTTGCAAATTTGACGAAAGTTTGCAATGCATTGAGGAAGGATGTAGGTTCAATGGGAGCTATACCTGGTCCAGTCGGCTCAGGCAGAAAGGTTCAAGGAGGCTCGATCAGAAAGGGGATTAAGGCGGAGGCTAATAAGCCTGAACCTTATTCTTCAAGGTTAACGTCTCCAAGCCTCGACTTGAAGGATAAAATGCTTCGACTTCAGATGCAGCAATTGGTTGACAAAGCAACTGCTCTCGGCATCTTTAAAGAAACCGAGATCACGCCTACTCAAGTTTCAGGTAATATATCGTCAATGTTCTCAATCAAAATGCTAAATCTTAAGACGGTCGCAAATATCAGGATCCTTGAGAGTTGAAACCCCTACTACTGAGAGAAATGGGTAACTCCTACAGAGTTTCGTCCAGTTCTCCTATACTCATATATTGTTCATTGTAGTTACTCGGACTTTCATTTAACCTTCTTAAGTTACTATGTTAAACTTGCCCAAATATTTGTTGGCAGGGCATGTAAGGAAATTAAGAGCACAAGGAAGAGCATCGCCTAATAACGTGCAAGCGACAAGAACTCAGAAAAGTTCCACAAAACCACTGGTCATCCAAACTAAGGAATCAGACACACAGAAGAAATTAGCCCCAGTTAAGAACATCGGAGCAACACAACCAAAAGGAAAAAGTTGTCCGCAAAGCACACTGAAGAACAAAAAGCCGACGACTACTGCTAAAGTCCCCCTCAAAGCAACACTGAAAAAGACGAAGACTACAATATCTGAAGTCAAAATCACCAACAAGAGCAAAGAATCATACAGTTCAAACACCTCCAAGAAATCATCAATTGCGAATATTAAAACCATAGAACGTAAAGGTTCTGTAAAGCTGAGAATTAAGGGGGTCTCAGGCGACAAATCACAAAAATCAACTAATGTGCGTGATTTGGGGAAAACAAGTTCATCGTCTAAACCAGATCTGAAACCTCGCAGGAAATGCAGCGCAACAAAAGAAACCCCTTTTAACAAATGAAAGTGTGCAGAAAGTGTGACAATAGCACCTTAAAGTGGCTTAAACTTTAAGTATCCGCTACAAATTATATCTTGTTCTTGTATGGAAGGTAAACGGGGTCATCAAATATTATTTACACAGATAGAAATTGATTTAAAAAACTAGTTTCTCGAGATATATGACAGATATCATGTCCATCATAAGGTCTAAATTGTGACATCTTTAGACCTTACCGTCACGCATTTCACCCGAAATACATTCTACTTCAGCAGCCATTAAGCTTCTATACCTCTAAATCAGAAGAACGGAACCATCACATAAATTGACTACAAGGTTTTTTTTGCCAACACAAGCAAGTCAATGGGATGATCAAACTCAGAAAAAATGAAGAGGAAAAACAATGTTTTGCTGCTAGAATGAGTGCATATCACACACACAGAAATGAATCTTGCGCAGTCCGAAAGCCCTGTTTGCCTTTATGATCAAATAAAGCTCATCCAGATTAAAACAAAAATAACGCTACCGAAGTTAAACCGTTACTAATTGCATTCCTTCATAATGTCAATTCAATACAGACTACTGGTGATAGTTCAATAAAAAAATATCAATCTGCCATAACATTTTCAATGTTAGTGGACTAAAGATTGTGAATTCTTCTATGAGTAGTAGTATTACATGTGTTCTAGTTCGGCTCTAGTACTATCTTAGAGTTGAAAATAGACCTATTCAAGTGCTAAACTAGCAACAAACACAAGGGAAACTGAGAATGAAGTTTGAACGCAGGAGTACAGACCTTGATGCTTACAACGGAGATAACCGGTTATAGAAACTTTTTCTCACTCTGCTTTTCTTTTATGAGTTCTCCCTGATCGTGATCTCTGCCATCCAGAAGTACACCGTCCGACTAATTTAAGAACTTCGTCAATCAGAATGACGGGAAGAGAACATAGTAACACGAGCAGCCATTCATTCAGGCTAAGAGGGACAATGCCAAACACCTTGGCAAGGAAGGGCACATATAAGATTAAGAAGTGCAAGCCAAAGGAGACAGACATAGCTAGAAGCAGCCAGGGGTTAACCCATGGAGGCATAGACACAAGGCTGCCATCCTCGGAAAGCGCATTTAGGGAATTAAACATCTCGATGGCAACCAACACAGAAAGGGACAAGGTCATAGCTTTGATTTTCCCAGACTCGAAGTAGCCACAAGGATCTGCATCAAATTTGAATGTCTGGGCCCCAGCAGTGAAGGGTGAAACTGTGAAATTATCCCATGAACGGCACTGACCCCAGTTTGCAAGCTGAGAATAGCTAACTAGACTGTGACCATCTTGGCTAAGGTCAATTCCCATGAAAGAGTCATGGGTATACCAAACGATGAAAATGCCAACAGTTGCCACACCAACATAAAGTCCAATCACCTGCATTCAAGTAACAATTTAGCTAATATCACAAATGTTATATACTTATATGAAACGGTTTTAAATGTGAAAGCAGACCATAAACCATAATTATTTTCTGAGACATGTATACAAAAATGTGGGAATATAAAAGAAGGGCACTTACCAAGTAGCGAAATAGAATCCAAGCATTGATTAACGAGGCGTCACTCCTTCGTGGAGCTTTCTTCATGATATCCTTGTCAGGAGGATTGAATCCCAAAGCTGTGGCCGGAGGACCATCAGTAACAAGGTTGACCCAAAGAAGCTGAACAGGGATAAGACCTTCTGGAATCCCAAGAGCAGCTGTGAGGAAAATTGAAGCAACCTCACCAATATTTGAAGAAATCATATACCTGTATTAACACATAGAGAACTAATTACTGACAAAGAAAGACAGCTTGCACTCATCTATCATCAGAAGAGCAAGGGACAAAGTTGTGAGTAAGCTTCAAAGTTATGACTCGGCAGTGAAACAATACGCCACATGAACCCTCGGCTATCACCAACCCTCAAAATTGGTAAAGCGTGACCACAGACATTTGGACTACCAATATCTATATGGTTTTAAGACATAGATGCGCGAATACTTTCTTGGCAAGGAAACAACACCAAACCTTGTTTTATTTAAGGCTGCCACATCCAGTACACAATATGCTCTAACAAAGTGTCTGTTATACAGATTTTAAGTAAGCGACTAGAAAGAAAAGTCGAACTGAATCACAATCTGCTGGGGTTGAGTGAATATATTCACTCAGGTTTAACCAATCCACTAACAATCCCACCATTAACATGTTATCATCCGGATTAAGTGACGAAGTGACAGTATATCGAGCGGCAAGTGCATTAAACAACCAGAAATCCAAAACCATAAGCTTGACATCTTTCCTAGGCAATTTCAAGGATAATAATACGCAATTACTCCATATAAGGCCAAAATGCTATATGTAACAAGAAAATATAAAGATGTGATACCTAATAAATGCTTTCATGTTGTCATAGATTGATCGACCTTCAGACACAGCAGCAACTATCGTACTGAAATTATCATCAGCCAGCACCATGTCAGAAGCTTCTTTTGCAACCTGGTGGAGTAGGATAAAGGTACGTCATGAATAAAAACAAAAACATACTCCATATCACAAACCTCTGAAAATATATAATATAAGGGGTTAGTGTCTTTAAAATATAGGTTAGTGGCTAAAATATATAACGGATGACTTTATACTCTGGTTAAAGTGGTTTTAGTGGTTTTACGCTAGTCTTTCTGTCGTCTAAAATTCATGATTCTTAAAATTTCAATCTTCAAAGGTTGAACTGACTACTGAGACATATCACAAACCTCTGTTCCAGAAATACCCATAGCTATTCCAATATCAGCCAGCTTCAATGCAGGCGCATCATTCACCCCATCACCAGTCATTGCAACTACTTCGCCATCCTCCTTCAACAACCTTACAATTTCTTGCTTATGCCTAGGCTCGGCCCTGGAGAAAAGCAAACCTCCTGCATTTCTTAGATGGGTTTTCTTGTCAATAAGCTCCATGAACTCTCTTCCTGTTAAGCTTTTTGAGCTAATGTCTTTGTTAGAGTCAAAAACACCGATCTCACGACAAATAGCTTCTGCTGTATTTTTGTTGTCTCCTGTGATCACCATGACTCTAATACCAGCAGCTCTGCAGTCTTTTATAGCTTGAGGCACCTCTTTCCGAGGAGGATCCTTCAAAAGAAAAGAGGAATTATATCATCTGTAACTACAGCATTAGTTTGAAAAAGATCTAAAAAATTATTGCAATCTAAAACTAGGTAGTTTCATAAGCCAGACTTACTCTTAAGCCAGCAAAGCCAACAAAGATGAGTTTGCTCTCAATTGCAGAATAGTTAGATGGATTGAGCAAGAGGTCATGTGCTGGATGATCCTCATCACCGTCGTAAGTGGCAAACTCAGCAAGGTCCTGTTTGTATGCAAATCCTAGACAACGCAAGGCACCGCTGGACATTTCATGTAAACTGTCCAATATTGCACCCTTCGTACTCTGATCCAACTCTATGACGGAGCCATCAATCAAATGTACAAAGGAGCTCCTTTCTAACAAATTTTCCACAGCACCCTGCCAGACAGGTTTTTCACAGTAAGCATACTTCTCTCATAAATAGACATGAATCAATATTCATACTACGATCAAATAATTCTCCTTTCCAACAATTAGTGGTCCCAAGAACAAACTCACTGAGGTAAAAGTGAACACAGACTCGTGTGAAAGATACAAGCAATTCAGGATTTCAGTTGCCCACATTTAGATCAAGGCACAAACGTATACCGACTATGACTTGTCTTTAACCAAACTAAGAAGAGTACTCAGCACTCAGCAGAGTAGATTTCACTAGTACAGGACGAAAAATTATACCACAGGAGAGAAGATGCATTAAGGAGGACATGCAAGAGACCAGAACAAATCAAGATGGGTTAATTAACATGCTTCCTGTTACCAGCATAGCGGAATTTGTGGATTACTGAAAACAGTCATTTCTCGTTCGTGACTAAAACAATACTCGTATATCATATCCATTTCTTTCGTACTTTCACAGTAGATCCTATCGGATAAAAAAATCGGCAAATTTCAAGCACTTTACAAAAATATGCAGTCAGCCAGTCAGGTACCTTCACTAGCAATGATTTCTTCCCAGAGCCTGAAGAGACAATGACACCCATAGACTTCCTATCACGGTCAAACTCAAGAGTACCAATACGACGCTCAGCAGTACTCCATGCTCGGCAGCAAGCTTCAAATAGCCCAAATAAAACAAACAATAACAATGGTAAACATCAAACATTAAATCAGAAATAGCTAAACGGTCAAGTCAACAAACAGCATTGTAATGACATACATAATACATCCTCAGAACTGGAAGACGTGCGCTGCAATCCATCAGGCAATCTCATTTTCTCTACCATGACCTGAAAAGAAATAGAAAAATGTCATATTCATCTAATATATTTAGCATACATAATTATGCATTAACAGCTGTAACGCAGCGTTTATACAGCACATGCATCAATCAGAAGCACAACGCACCACTTTGTGTGGTTTAAGTGAATCAAACTAATATGTTTGAAATGCCAATACTTTGAGATAATATTTCTCCTCACATGTCTAATGACTTCATCTCAATCTAAGAACGTCAGTGCATGTAATGCACATGCCAAAAGAAAAAAAAACAGCTATGTCAAAAATCTACTCAAGTCTCACCTTTAATGCAGCCTCAGTGGGCATACCACTGGCAACAAAGTGACCACCGGATTGTTCAACACCGGCATCATTGCATATAGCTGCAACTTTGGCAATCATTTGAAGATTTGCATCCATATCACCTGCAGGCCAGTCTTGTATCCGACCATCAGCTGGATCATAGGTAGTCCCCTCCACATTGAAGGTTCTAAGGGCACCTCGCCTCGAGCCCATGGCAACAAGTTTTGACACGGCCATCTGATTGGTCGTCAAAGTACCAGTCTTGTCCGAACAAATAACAGTTGTGCAACCAAGAGTCTCAACACTGGGTAATTTTCTAACCAGGGCATTTTTCTGAGCCATCTTTCGTGTTCCTAGCGCCAGGCAAGTCGTAATCACTGCAGGCAACCCTTCAGGAATTGCAGCAACAGCCAGTGCCACAGCAATTTCGAAGTAATAAGTACACTTCTCAAACGAGAATTTAAAGTTTGTGGGCCACCACCCACCATCGACATATTCCCAGGTGAGGAAATACTTGACATTGATCATCCAAACCAATGCACAAATAATCCCAATTATAACAGTCAACATTTCACCAAATTCATTCAACTTCTTTTTCAGAGGTGTGTCGTCCTCATTCTCGGAGGCCTCTTGTATTTGGGAGTGCACCTTCCCAATCTCAGTACTCATCCCAGTATGAGTAACCAAGCAAATACAATTCCCATTGACAACCGTAGTTCCAGCAAAAACCATGCATTTCTTTCCCTGAATATCTGTATCTTCTGACACGGGCTTCACAGTCTTACTCACTGCTTCACTCTCACCAGTCAACGAACCCTGCTCGACCCTCAGTGTTGAGCTAATCAATGTCAAAACCCGCATATCAGCAGGCACCTTATCACCAACTCTAAGCTCGACAATATCTCCAGGTACCAACTCTTTTGCAGGTAAACTAGCATCCTTTTTTCCATCACGGGTTACTGTCGCATGCTCCGACTGTATTTCCTTCAAGGCCTCTAATGCTTTCTCAGCATTGCTTTCCTGCCATACCCCGACTATAGCATTCACTATCAATATCAAGAATATCACCAACGGCTCAACAAACGCCGTAATCCCCATCTCCCCACCTTCATCACCATCATACCAAGCAAGAATAAACGAAACCACCGCAGCAAGTAGCAATATCCTAACTAAAGTATCATTAAACTGATCTAAAATCAACCTCCAAACCGAAACCCCCTCATGCTTATCCAATTCATTCAATCCATAAACTCTCTGCCTTTTCTCGACCTCCTCTCTCGAAAGACCGATATCACGACTAACTCCATACTTTCCCTCACACTCCTTCACATCTTTCGCCCATGGCCAAAATGAATCCCCAGATTTCACTGGCTTCCTACTCAAATTCTCTTCTTTTTTACCATAATTCTCCCCTCCTTTCCCCATTTTACTACAATCACTTCAAAAATTTCACAAATTACAGAAATTACAGAGTTACTCCATCTTACTAATTCCTGTAATTTAACATATATAATCAAATAATCGCAGGATTAAACATTTCAAACAATCAAACAATAATATCCACGACAATATACATACGTCTCCGTAACTAAAAAAAATCAATTCTTTACATTTTCCTTATTTAGTTAGCTGTCAAATAAGTTACTCCGTTTCCATTTTAGGTATATAAAACTTACCTTTCCTTATTAAGTGCATGTTGTTTTTACAATATTTGCATTTTAAATCACTCTCGATTGTATATCAAAAGCAAACGTAAAGAATTGGTCGGAACTGAGTAACACATTCATTAATCATCAACGTAAAATAATGAATAAAAAAATTGTCAAATCACTACCGTTTTTACTAATGTCTGGTATTCCTTTGGTCTTTACGTCAAAAGCAAAGATAAACGTAAAGAATTAATCGAGACGGAATGAGTAACAAGGAACACAATCATCAACGATACATGAAAATATAGAAATGAAGAATTACCAGATAATTGAAGAGATTAATACTCCGTAGTACGATTGAAGAAGATGAGAGTAATTGAAAATGTGAAGTGTTTTGTACGTAATTTATTTATAATTAGTTTATTCAATTAAATATTTATAGGAAAACATATATATAGACGATTAATATACTCTCCTCTTTCAGTACGTAAAGTACTGATCTGAAGACGGGAGACCAAGTTATGTAAAGTTACACCTAATTCTGTCCAATCAATGTTAGCCACGTCATGTTGTATGGTGATATTAAATATTAATGGTTGCTTTATTCGGATATTTAGTTTTATATTTTAAGGTGTTTGGTGTTAAGAAATACTTCGTATGAGTCTATGAACTACTCCTATGAAGCTTCAATGTACTTTCCCCGCTCTTTTAAAATTCTATCTTGTGGTGTTGTACTTTATTGAAAGGTAGCTTGACATTCTCTATTGTCTCATCAATGTGTTTGACTTTTTGGGTCGGGTCATTTTGGGTCTGCTACACATTTTGGATAGGGTCAGGCCGTGTATTTCGGATTTCGGGTCAATTTCGAATGATCTGGTATGTATCATTTTGAGTTGGGTCTCTTTTTAGTTGATCTAAAACACTTTAGTTGGTAGTATTTTAATTAAGAAATAATGTACTATTTTGCAAATTTAACTATTTATTATGGACGATTCTTACCAATTGAACTTTTTTTTGATATATATAGTATTAATATCACTTAGTACTTGTCGTTTCGGGTCATTTTGAATCGGCTCAATTACGGATTGAGTCTTTTCGGGCCGGGTCAAGCAAGATTCGGGACGGTCAATTCGGCTTTCAGGTCAAGCAATTTCGGGTCTCAGGTCAGCCGTATCGAGTCCGATGTCCAGTCATTCAAGTCTGACCCGCTTTGCCCGGTCTACTCACAATGTCCTAATCAACTTGGGGTAGTTACGGTCCGTCATAAATGGTATTGCCTCTAAGACTGATAGCGTTGGCGATTTATTCGGCTGAGATGGTAGAGAACCTGGTTGCCTAGTTGCTTGATTGGATGTCAACTAAACCACTTGGGTTCCATCTTAATCGATGCATCTTTGGCTTGCTCGTTTTCTCAAGTTATTTAGTTTACAAATTCGCAAATTTGTGTATACAATATCAAATTGGTGAGGTCATCTTCTGAAGTTTGAGGCATTGTCATAGAACTATGAATATTGGCAAAAGTTTGATGTGAAAAAAATACAACATGAAAAATTAAGATAAAGCTTTAGATTGACATACTGTGGGTAAACTATAAAACCGAAGAACAAGCATGGAAGATGTCTCACAACTTCACAGGATTGTGAACCTTGATTGATTTCCAGCAGCCTTTCAAAAGAAGAGATATCAGACTGTTAGACAACACAATTATAGAAAGTACCTCAAAATCTTTTACTATTATTGACTTTTTCACTGAAAAAGGGATTAGGTAACATATCAAGAAGCTTACAATTGATGGATGCTTAAGTACAGATATGTTACAACTGTTTGTTTCTCGATCATGAGCGAGGAGAAGCCTCACATGTGGGATCATTTTCCAACTCTCTCCAAGAGCGGGTTTTGCAGAGCCACCTTCACCAGCTACCATGTGATTCGTCGCCTAAGAAGATGTCAATTATTTACTCTCAGGGTGACAGACAGTAAAACAACAACAGTAGAATAATAGGTATGTTACTCTAACACTTCACTTTAGTTATGTGTCGCGTGTTCGACTTACAGATACTCCGAACGACACGACACGACACTTCACAATTTATTTAGACCAAAAATTGGAAACTCTAGACTAGCACTTTGCCACGATTACTGCAAACCGACAATCCACTGTCCCCTCATTTCGGAGCTTGTCTAAGCATTTCAAACATTGTGTTTCACAATCCAAGGTCCATAGTTATTTCACCAAGTTCTCTAAAATATTCAACAAAGAAGCAAGCTATACATCAAAAGGCGGTTCACACCAGCAAGTTGCAACTTACTAGTACACAGACATTATATTCGTTGGCTATCTTCTTTAGCAAATATCCAGCTGAAATCATTAAAGCATGTCCTGAAACACATTAAACATGTTGAGAATAAAAAAACCCTAGAAATATGAAGGTCTCTTAATTATAACCATAGAAGCAACTATCAGAACCAAAATTCGGAAATCTCTATGGATATACTAGGCAATATATGATAACCTCTATGGATAATATACATAACAAAGCTAAGTGACAGGTTCAAAATACCGCCGCCCTTCTTTCAATTTACAAAGGCTCACTACCTCCTATCCTCCACATAAGTATGCCTTCAACAATTGATGGGTCTTACCATGAAAACTGCTATTTTGATAACACTATGAAGCGACGAAGGCTAAAGGACAAAGCACTTAGCAAGTCAAACACATAAGTCCGAGACTCCAAGGTACTAGCTACTAGCTACTTAGTGATCACATCTAGCGTAATTATTTTAGCCATTGAAGCAACTATCAGAAATAAGTTTCGGAAAACTTTGCATGGCTGAAGATGTTCTTACCATATGGTCCACCACCCCCGAGTACAGGAATGATCAGTGATGAAAATGAGTCCACAATGAGCAATTTCACCGAAAACTGTCTTGAACGCACCTACCAAAAGACCCAAATTTCAACCACACCACCGTAGTAATGGACTACAAGTGCCGAAACTGCCAGCAAGAAAAGTCAGTGATTTAAACCTGATGCTTTAGTTTCGATTCCAGTTGTTGTAGCACATCAAACAATGAGAAGATATCGAATGCGGGATAGCAACTTATGTTCTTCATTATGTTATGAAGAGCGTCGTAATTTATCTGCGCCAAATGCACAAACGCAACTGGTATAAAGTTCTTGAGATATAACTTTGCCATAGTTCACTACCATGCTTGTCAAAGTTCAGTAATAAAGATCAAAAGCAATTAGCATTAACAGAATTGAGAGCAGCCTCAAACAATTTGATGTTTCCGGAATCACACAAGGTTTATAAACATTGATGTTACAAAATTAAGGCCTTGATTCTATTTTTCCGCCCAAACCACAATCATAAGATAGCAAAAAATTCCCTTCAATCAAAATGGGAAATGAACTGAAAGAAGGAATGGTGAAACCTGCGGGGAAGCAACACTTGAAACGTCGCTGATTAGGCGTGCAATGCGGGTTGCAGAAAAGGAGTTTCCAGTGTCTATGAATACAACACCACCTACATGCCCTTTTGCAACACTTGCTGCGGCTTGCAGACATACCTAGATATATTTGTAGGCACATTAGACCTAGTACGCTGTAGGGAACAAGTTTCTCGACAGCTCATAGCATTGAACATATTGGCCAAGCAAAGCAATCCCAAAAAAGCAGGCATTCACCTGTGTTTTACCAGATGAGGATGGTCCAACTAGTTCGGTTACAAACCCTTCTCGTAAAACCCCTTGAAGCAAGGAATCCAACCTGAATGAACCAACCGTCAAACAGCTAAACCCTTAGCAAAAAACGAAATCAGAAATGCGTAGAGAGCTGTCTAACTTAAGGCATACCCTTCCAATGTACGAGACAAATTACATTTGTTTTCCTGAGCATCTTTCAGTAACTCTACGCCATTCAACCACGGTCTATGAAGCTCATTTACTATCAATAGGACTTGATCAATTCCCTATAATCCACATTATATCACATTTACAAGTACATAAGCATAAAAGTCGGCTGTTCGAGGAGATTTATCAACAACCAACAAGACGAAAACTTGACTAAAGAGTAAACCTGCTTCAACCTCTCTGAATTGAATTGTTTTTCCGCGAAAGAGACAAGAACATTGAGGTCATGAATCAGGAAATCTTCCACTACAACAAGAACAATAGTTGAACGTAATGATCAATCATACTTCAATCAAATTGTACAAAATCAATTCAATGCTCAAAACGCAGCGAAAATTCCTGAATTTCTTAGCTGTTTTAAGGTTTAAATTAAGGGAACAATCAGAAAATCAATTCACATAAACCCTAAAATTCACATTTCATTGTCTTTTAATTATCACTAGGTATCAAGAAACAATCAGTAAATTCAAGCTGAGTTAATCCTAGAAACAATCAGTAAAAGCTTAAAACCGTCCAGGGCATCCAATGAGCTCGATAATAACTAATAAGCGAGGGACTACGATCAACAATTATTATCTAAGACGGTCTATTTATAAAAACAGTAATTATAAATGAGGGGATAACTAATAAAAGGACCGTCTCACATTCTAAAACAGGTTTTAGGAGTTACCAGTTAAAATGCCACGAGATTCACAAAACTCCAGAAATGAAGAGTCGATTATTGGGTGTTCCTTCAAGGATTTCAGCAAAACCATTTTAAATTACTTTTACCTTTCTTCGTATATTTAGGTGTGTTGCAATTTTGAAGGGGTATTACTATTGATTGTTATATTTAAGCGGTGACTCACGTTACATTGTCTATAAGGAGACTGTGTATAATTGTATGAGGGCCCGTCTAATGCTTAAATATTCCCTTGTGTAGTGGTGTTGCATAGATTTTTATTTGTGTAAAGGGAGTTGTGACCGATTTTAATGGTGGCGACTCTGGCGAGAATTAAACCCAAGTAATGATGTCAGTGCTTACGGCTTTATAAGACCATAGTAAGTATTATTTAAAACGAGTATTCATTTTATCTTTAGAACGGATCCAAATACTAAAAAAACCAGTTGTATTGGATAGATGAAACACATGTGACATGGATGGTTGTAAATCTTCAGAAAAAAGGTGATCATGATTCATGACTAATGAGAATCAACTAGTGGGACTAAACTGAACGCACCAGTAGTTGCAACATCATTTGAAGACAAAAAATCATATAAGAAAAAGCTCTATTATTATAAAATGGAGTAATAAAACACCCAGCATTAGTAAAAGATCCTTTAAATGCCATTTTTTTGAATGTAAACTAAAGAACTCAGCAAGTGATAATGCTGGTCCATAATCTAAACATAGCTAATTGCATCAAACTGCTAAATCCTAAGTACTAATTAATAGAAAATGCTATGGCATTTTTATTCCTTGACAAAAATAAATAGTATGTGGTGTGTCTTGGATTAATTAGGTGGGAAGAAGATGGCATCAGATGTCCTCTTCGACCGGAAAAGCTTCTCCGTATCAGTTGGCACATTGAAAGCAGCCTCCAGTACTTCTGCTGATAGCGCCTTCCAGACAGACGTCCTCCCTGCTAAGTGTGTGAACACCGGGCTGCCATTCAATATTTACAGCATTCATAAATCAGACACATTTCCGAGTTATGTAATAATGAAAGACAAATCTAATATGTAAACGGAGAAAAAACTATAAGAAAGTGAATGAGGATACTTACTCAGGGGTGGAGATGATAGAGAACCAGTGCATGCCATCGTTGTCAGCAATCTTCGAAACCACAAAGAACCGGGGAACGATGAACAAATCGCCAGCCTTAAGAGTAGTTTCCATGACCCTCTTACCATCAACTCCGACAACCTGAACCCTACCGCTTCCCCTAATGATATAAGTCACTTGTAGGGCAGAGTCACAAGAGAACCCGGGAGAGCACATTGACTTTCCATCGATCCTGACAAGGTCAGCCCCAAGGCCAACCTCACCCACCAAAGGCAAATTCTTTGTGTTCAGCACAACCACCCTTCCGCCATTCTTAATGTCGACATCCAAAGGGGCTTCCAAACAGTTTAATGCCATTCCATCGCGGTGCTCCTTCTTTGGTTCAGGCATCTTGTGGGATGCAGGTAGTTGGACGATCCCATTGCTTGGTTGCTTGCTGACTAGATTCTGGCCCACATCTTCCGGCAAGTCCCAGGCACGACTCACAAACTCAGATGAAAATCCATTGAAGATTCCATTAGAGCCAGTTAGGAAGAAATCAGTGAATTGTCCTGATTTGTGACCCTTAGAAGTGTCGCCCAAGAAAAGAACGGTTAATTCGGTGTCTTCTTTGTTATACCACCAAGTAACCACACCAAACGGAAGAGCAATTGTATCTCCCTCTTTGATGGCAATCACCTTCTCGTCTTTTTCAGGAAGAACGATCCCAGCTACTCCTTGACCTGAATGACAGAATACAAAGTTTTCTTATCAGAATGTCTATAAGAGACGGTATATAAAAACAGAATTACAAATTACAAACACACTAACATTAATCAAGAATTATTGTACATGCTTAAATAACCAATGATATAAGCACACGAATAAGAATATAATTGAAATGAAACTTCTTTCCATGATCTTGTAACCATGTACAGTATATCTCTACAAAAAAACGATTAAGAAGTAAATAAACGATTGGGACGGAGGGGGTACTTTTATAGTGTGTTTGAAGTCAATGAGATGATTGTGAAATCCCATCAAATACAGGAAGTGCAATAATCACTAATTCAAAAAGTAATAAATCCCAAGATCACTATTAACTACAATGATCATGAATAAAACAATGATAATTAAATTGCAGTTAATCATTATACTGTAAATAATTAACCAAAAAGAATTGCTGCAAAAACAATAATTCTGCACACAAAACTAAAGATCACATCTTGAAACGCTAAAGTTCACATGACACGACTTCCTGACATTTTAAAAAATACCCGCATACCAAAATCTAACAATTTATCAACCAATGATCAAGAAATTAAAAAAACAACACCAGTCAGATGTATGCAGCCTTACCCGTGAGTTAGCGACACAAACAAAATCTTACAATTTTATCAATCAATGATAATAAAAAAACAATAAAGACACAAGCAAGTAACAACAACGGGGTAGAGGGTCAGATGTACGCGATCTTACCCTACATTGCAAAGAATCGGTTTCCGAAACTGCTGAAATTAAACAAATGGATTAAAAAGTTTACCTTGAAGAACATAAGCAACCTTAGAGGAATCAGAATAACGAGGAAGAGCAAAGCCATTTTTGTTAAGACAAAGTTTAGCAGCACCAATGTTTCCTTGTTTGAGCATAGGAAGCTCATTTGGACACCATGAATGGTAGGACCCACCTTCTCCTCCATAAACTTTCTTGGCAACTTTTGGCATTAGATCAATATCCATCTTTTTTTGAAAAAAGAATAAATGAAAACAATTATTATTGAGAGAATATATTTAATGTATTTGATGAGATGATGATGAAGTAAATTGTGAGAATAAACGTAATTTGAGGGTGTATTTATAGCATGTGGAAGATAGATAGTAATTTGCATAAGTGTATGATTCTACTCCGTTTTTGTATAATATATTATGACAACATCTTAATTTATCCGACTTTTTTAAAGGATTAGATAGATTAGTGTTTTAGATCACGGTTTAGAACTTTGGATGGTGTAGGATTTAAAAAAATTAAATCAATTAAAACGTTCATTATTAAGTTTAAACCAAAAATTCTCTAGAAAATACAATTATATAATGATCTTATCTAGTAAGATAATTCGAAGTAGATGGATAAATAGGAATTGGGATATATCAAAGTTGATTAGTTTCTAGATAAGGTGGATACCATTATCATTATCATTATTATTATTATTATATCTGAAATTTGATAGAAGTATAAATAAATAATTTATTTATATTGTTTATAATAAAAAAGACTTGTACAAGACTTCCTGACAAATTAAAATTGTAGGGATCAAATTGGTAAAATTAAAAAAATAGAGGTTTCATGCCACATTGGTAAAAAAAAAAACTTACAGTCGCCACATTGGAAAAAAAAGCTAGGGATTTGGTACAAAGTTAATAAAAAAAATCCGTATGCACCAAATGAATAAAAGAACAATTCTTGTGTCATCCGATAGACCGTACTCCTTATACCTAAAGGCGATCCATCAAACGGAATATTATATTGTCTTTAGGTAAAAGAAGTATGATCTTTCCGAAAGACACAAGAATTTTTTCGAAATAAAAAGGTACTGTAGTAATTGCGTAGGCTTAAAATTAAAAAAGTCGTGTTATGTGAACTTTTGAAAGACTAAATAGCAAAAAACCAAGAGTGGGACGGATTTTGTATCAACTGATTTGATGATTATATTCCAAGTATTTGAATTGCCATTGACAAGAAACATTCACATTCTATTGCTTAATTCGGTAGTGTAATACTGTAAATGATGGCGGTCTAAATGTATGCAGGCAACTACATTACCTGTCGCTGCCGCTGATGCAACCCCACCTCCAACAGGTGGTCATCATCCATTTGCTACGCGTCAAGCTTATTTACCGACTAGATAAGCTTTCTTCGATGCAGGCGGTACAAAGTCGCATTATAAGACGACACAGCACCTCGTGCAAACTTGTTTGGAAACCCAACGACGTCACTAGAAGTTAGGACCAATAAGGTACATCAATTGTAGTCATCTTAGCTTAGTAGCCTACATTCAACGGATTCTAGTTTCATATGGATATCATACAGCACCTTCAGTCAAGAATGCGCTCACAGAACTATTCCTGGACAAGCAATGCTACGATTGGCACCAAACCATCAGATAATATACTACAAACTTCGCTCTCGACCACTATTTCACGCTATGTCAACTATTGTCATCCCGCCCATAACATGGCTAAAATATGTTCCTACATTCCTACTCAAAGTTTCTGACATCTCAACCTACGTCAATTATAACACCACGATTAACACCAGTGACAACGGAATTTCATAGATCAGCGAAGCTACTTGGAGAGTTGGAGGCATGCTGCTTTAGAAATACGAAGCTGCACAATGAATCTACAGCTACCTATTGATGGATCAACAGTAGTAACCAAGCCTAACCCATCATAATCGCAAGTAGTAACCAAGCCTAACCCATCATAATCGCAACTCTCTGGGCTTTGGTCCTGTTGCTGATAATAGCTTTTATATACTTACGATATATTTGTAGGCACGTTAGACCAAGTATGATATAGGGAACAAGTTTCTAAACAACGCATAGCATTAAAAATGTTGATGGCCAGCAAAGCAAACTCAAAAAAGCAGGGATTCACCTGTGTTGCGGGAGGATGGTCCATCTAGTTCAGTTACAAACCCTTCTCATAAAGCTCCTTGAACCAACGAATCCAACCTGAATAAATCGACAAGTTAGATTCAGCAAAATCCTTTACAGAAACCCAAATCAGAAATGCGTAAAACGACTGTCTAACTTAAGGCATATCGCATACCCTTCTAATGTACGAGACAAATTAAATTTGTTTTCCTGAGCATCTTTAAGTAACTCTACGCCATTCAACCACGGTCTATGGAGCCCATTTACTATCAGCCGAACTTGATCAATTCCCTACTAATCCACATTATATCAAAGTCACAAGTATACAAGCATAAAGTCGACTGTCTGAGCAGAATTATCGACAACCAACAAGACGAAAGATATTAAAGGGTAAACCTGCTTCAACCTCTCTGAATTGAATTTTTATTCCGCGAGAGAGACGATGGCATTGAGGTCATGAATCAGGAAATCTACAACTGAAACAATAACAATTGTTGAATGCAATGATCAGTCATACTATAAACAATTTGCACAAATCAATTCCATGCTCGAAACGCAGCGAAAAATCCCGAATTTCTTAGCTGCTTTAAGGTTTAAATTAAGGTAAGTAGGTAACAATTAGAACTTCTATTCACATAAACCCTAAACATCACATTTCATTTCATTTTTTTTCAGTATCACTACGTATCAAGAAACAATCAACACAATCAAACTGAGTTAATCCTAGAAACATTTGGTGAAACCGTTTAGGGCATCCAATAAAGCTCGATAAGGACCAAGAGATTACAATCAATAATTATTGGGTACGACCGTCTATATATTTAAAAAAAAAACTAATTTATTAATAGTAACAATAAATGAGGGGATAACCGATTAAAGAACCGTCTCACGACAGTCGTGTTCTATAGATAGTGTAAAACCTTGTAAGGTGAAAGGAGGCTAAGATGAAAGAAAGAATAATGACCAGTGAAAATGCCGCGAGATTCACAATACTCTATACATCAATTCTTATTTCAGACGGAGGTATCTTAAGACGGATATCATATTCTCTCACAAAATACCCATCAAGGGTGAGTGGAGAGTACATGGGGGGAGCCCACCTTGTCCCCTCTACCCATTTTCTCTCACAAAATACCCGTTGTAAGATCCGACCCGTCTTAAGCAAGACCTACTGTAGTCTATAAATGCAGAGTCGGTAATTGGGTGTTCCTTTAAGGTATAAATTTAATGTATATACTATTAATTAATATCATAAATTGGGCAGGTTTATTTTAAGGAAAATACCCTATTTTAATATTTTTATACTTCAACCAAGTTATATAATATTTACATTGAAATCCCTTGATCAGGTCTATCACACAGCGCTATCGATTAAAAAACTATATAGTATAATTAATTTGTATAACTTTATTTAATTATATGAAAGTCCTTTCAGGATTTAATATATAGTATAGATAAGGTGGGTAAATTGCTTGATAAGTTGTTTGATAAGTGTCGTGCTTAAACTGAAAAATTGGATGACATGCAAGATGAAATAGAAGAAATTACTTAAGAGGTTCTCTTAAAAGAGGAACTAAAACTAATAGAGGCGGGCCGAGATAAAGAGGTTAAAGAAATTGACCAAATATTTGACCAATGAACTTGAAAATAAAAAAAACCTCTGAATCCCCTTCTACATTCTCTGATCTTGAAGAGATCAACACCTAAAGATGTTTAAAAGTGAAATAGTCTGTAGATACCTTAGAAGGATTTGTGATCGGTCTTTGGTCTATTTCCATCCAAAATGCACTAGGGATGTGATATCCATTAAAGTTGTTCTCAAAGTTTTGGATGATTTCTCTAACTGGTCTATTGAACATGGGTCAAGGAAATTAGTACATAAATGGTGGGATAGTATTTGTGCTCCCTGGTCTGAAGGGGGCCGGGGTTTGATGTCAAGGAACTCTTGTCTTGGAACAAAGCTTATATGGCCAAATGGCTTTGGAAGTTAACTCAGCAGCATGACATAATTTGTTGAAATGACATAATTTGGAACATCCACAGCAAGTTAAGGAGCACTTCTCTGAAAGCATGAGAACTGAGAAGCATTCTCACTGTCAAAGAGGAGATTCTGCAAATTAAAAAGCGGCAAGTCCTATCCCTGGCTAGCTATGGGATCATCAATTCTTTAGCTATCCAGAGGAAGCTCTAAGAAGGGATTGATGATGGTGAACAGATGTATTATATACAGGAATGCAAGTGAAAATCATCATCATCTCTTTTTTAAGTCGTGTCTCACAAGATAATTTGAAATAATTGTGCCTAGAAAATGTACCATATAAAAGTGACAAGAAATTCTAAATTCTAAACTAGGCATTAATAATTAATCACAAAGAGCAAGTGGCAAGGCAAGCAGGGGTCGGGCCGTCACAAATGAGAATTTGTGATAATTAATAAAGGAATTAAATAAAGCTATAAAGAATAAGACTGTAACGGACAGTCTACTGAACACAATGTCACATGGATGGTTGTTAAAAGCATTGTCAGAGAAAAGATGATCAATTGATCATGTGTAAGAATCAATTAGTGTGACTAAACTAAATGCACCAGTAGTTGCAAACGAATAAGACGGGTCTTATACCGTGAGACGGTCCATTTTTGTAAATAAAACTAGTCCTTTATGCTCACGCATGAGTTGTCTTTTACACAATGGGATCGTCTCACAGTGTGGAACCGATTTCGGCTATAATTAATGAGTTACAAAAGCATTTGAAGACAAAGAAGTATATTAGGACAATTCTATTATAATTATTATAATTATATGTAGTAGTAAAACAACCAGCATTACTGAAATATTCTTTAAATGTAAACTAAAGAACTCAGCAAGTGATAATGCTGGTCCATAATGTAAACATAGCTAATTGCATCAAACTGCTAAATCCTAAGTACTAATTAATAGAAAATGCTATGGCATTTTTATTCCTTGACAAAAATAAATAGTATTTGGTGTGTCTTGGATTAATTAGGTGGGAAGAAGATGGCATCGGATGTCCTCTTCGACCGGAAAAGCTTCTCCATATCAGTTGGCACGTTGAAAGCAGCCTCCAGTACTTCTGCTGACAGCGCCTTCCACACTGATGTCCTCCCTGCTAAGTGTGTGAACACCGGGCTGCCATTCACAGTTTACAGCATTCATAAATCAGTCAAATTTCCGAATTATGCGATAATGGAAGACAGATTTAATGTGTGAAAAGATTGCTGCCATTCACAATTTACAGTGTCCATAAATCAGTCAAATTTCCACAAATCTAATATGTGAAAAGCAGCATTCAGAAATTAGTCATACATCACTCTAATTTCCGAATTATGCAATAATGGAAGACAAATCTAATATGTCAAAAGCAGCATTCATAAATCAGTCAAATTTCTGAATTACGTAATAATGGAAGACAAGTGAATGAGGATACTTACTCAGGGGTAGAGATGATGGAGAACCAGTGCATGCCATCATTGTCAGCAATCTTCGAAACCACAAAGAACCTAGGTACGATGAACAAGTCACCAGCCTTAAGGGTAGTTTCCATGACCCTCTTGCCATCAACTCCGACAACCTGAACCCTACCACTTCCCCTAATGATATAAGTCACTTGTAGGGCAGAGTCACAAGAGAATCCGGGAGAGCACATGGACTTTCCATCGATCCTGACAAGGTCAGCCCCAAGGCCAACCTCACCCACCAAAGGCAAATTCTTGGTGTTCAGCACAACCACCCTTCCACCATTCTTAATGTCGACATCCAAAGGGGCTTCCAAACAGTTCAATGCCATGCCATTGCGGTGCTCCTTCTTTGGTTCAGGCATCTTGTGGGATGCGGGTAGTTGGACAATCCCATTGCTTGATTGCTTGCTGACTAGATTCTGGCCCACATCTTCCGGCAAGTCCCAAGCACGACTCACAAACTCAGATGAGAATCCATTGAAGATTCCATTAGAGCCGGTTAGGAAGAAATCAGTGAATTGTCCTGATTTGTGTCCCTTGGAAGTGTCGCCTAAGAAAAGAACAGTTAAGTCGGTGTCTTCCTTGTTGTACCACCAAGTTACCACTCCGAAAGGAAGAGCAATTGTATCTCCCTCTTTAATAGCAATCACCTTCTCGTCTTTTTCCGGAAGAACGATCCCAGCTACTCCTTGGCCTGGACGACGGAATACAAAATTTTGTTATCAGATGTTTGCAGAAGACCGTATATAAAAACAGAATTACTAATACAGTAACATTAAGCAACAATCATTGTACATGTTTGAATGATATTTAATACAATCACATGGAACTTATTACCGTGATCTTGTAACCATGGCTGTCTCGATTATTTGTTTTAAGTTTTATATTCTTTCTGATGAGTATTTTAATTAAAGAAAACCGAACCAATAATTGTGACAGAGGGAGACTTTTATAGAGCTCAATGTCAATGAGAGGCATCAAAGACAGGAAGTGCAATCATCATTAATTCAAAAGTTAATAGATCCAAAGATCACTATCAAGTACATTGATAGTCAATGAACAATAATAATTAATCTGCAATTATGATTATGAATAAAGAATGATCTACAATGATTAAACTGCATTTATGATCATGAATAAGCAATGATAATTAAACTGAAATTAACCAAAAAGAAAGTATTCTAGACACAAAACTAAAGATCACATCTTTAAACACTAAAATTAAATCCATAATAATCTTCACATCATAAACAATTATTAAAAACCACTAAATTTTCATTACACAACTTCCTGAAAATCCTGAACAATACCCACATACCAAAATCTAACAATTTATCAACCAATGATCAAGAAACAAAAAAAAAAACTACGCCACCCGTCAGATGTAAGCAGCCTTACCCACGTGTTAGGGACACAAAGAGACTTTTGTTTCCGAATTCAAAAAAACAAAAACAAAAAAAGATCTAAAAGAAACCAACAAAAAAAACAACATAACATCACAAATTACGAGGTAGGGGTTTGGGGTCGGATGTAAGCAGCTTTACCACGTGTTAGCGACACAAAGAGACTGTCGTTTTCCGAATTCAAAAAAACAAAAAGAAACTATTTTTGTAGAAAACAACATACCTTGAAGAACATAAGCAACCTTAGAGGAATCAGAATAACGAGGAAGAGCAAAACCATTTTTGTTAAGACAAAGTTTAGCAGCACCAATGTTTCCTTGTTTAAGCATAGGAAGCTCATTTGGACACCATGAATGGTAGGACCCACCTTCTCCTCCATAAACTTTCTTGGCCACTTTTGGCATTAGATCAATATCCATCTTTTTTTTCAAAAAAAATTAATGAAAATAATTATTATTGAGAGAATATATTTAATGTATTTGATGAGATGATGAAGGAAATTGTGAGAATAAACGTAATTTGAGGGTGTATTTATAGCATGTGGAAGATAGATAGTAATTTGCATAAGTGTATGATTCTACTCCGTTTTTGTATAATATATTGGTTATATATCTTAATTTTTTGTACATATAATTAATTATATAATGATCTTATCTATGGTAACTCGAAGTAGATGGATAAATTAGGATTAATATTTGTACATATATTCTATATCAAAGTTGATTAGTTTCTAGATAAGGTGGGTATTATGATTATCAATAACAGTTATTCTAGATAATGTATATCTGAAATTTGATAGAAGATAAATTAGTTATTTATATTGTTTTATAATAAAACAGACTTGTACAAGACTTGCTGATAAATTAAAATTCTAGGGGACTAAATAGCCAAATTCGTAATAAAAAAAAAGGTTCGTGCGTAAAATGAAAAAAAAAAAAAAAAAAAAAAGTACGAGTCTAATTTCTTAGAAAAATGGCCAAATATTGATATAGCTGAAAGACTGACTAATTAGCAAATACTGAGAGTAGGAAGGATTTCGTATCAACTGATTTGATGATTATATTCCAACTTTCCAAGTATTTGAATTGCCATTGATAAGAAACACTCACATTGAACCTGTTGCTTAATTCGATAGTGTAATATTGTAAGTACATGCCAGTCTAAATGTGTGCAGGCAACAGCTCCACTACCCGTTACTGCCGCTGATGCAACCCCACCTCCAACAGGTGGTCATCATCCATTTGAGACGCGTCAAGCTTATTTACCGACTAGATAAGCTCTCTTTGATGCAGGTATTACAAGGTTGCATCACAAGACATAGCACCTCGTGCAAACTTGTTTGAAAACCAGACGACTGTCACTAGAAGTGGATTCTAGTTTCATATGGATATCATACACTCAGTAAGCAACTTCAAGAGTTCGCTCGCAAAACTATTCCTGGACAAGCAATGCTACAATTGGCACCAAACCATCAGATAACATACTACAAACTTCATTCTCAACCACTATATCATGGGATGTCAACTATTGTCATCCCACGCATAACATGGCTGAAAATATGTTCCTACATTCCTACTCAAAGTTTCGGACATCTCAATCTACGTCAATTATATAACACCACGATTAACACCAGTGACAGCAGAATTACATAGATCACTGAAGGTAATTGGAGGCATGCTGCATTAGAACTACCAAGCTGCACAATGAATCTACAGCTACCTATCGATGGATCAACAGTAGTAACCAAGCCTAACCCATCATAATCACAGCTCTCTGGGCTTTGGTCCTGTTGCTGATAATAGCTATTAAATGCATACGATATATTTGCAGGCCAGCTCAAGTTGCCACAAGATCCGCCTGGGTCCAAGCTACTGCAGTCTGATGCTGGACATACTTCCCATCCTAGTGCACTGGCATTAGCCATATCTTTGTTGTTGTTCACTACACACCATCTGGTAGACATATAGTCGACATTTTGGGCATTAACAGTACCTTTGGATCCATGCCCCAGATCAATCCAGTATTTGGCTTGTCCGTCGAATGTGAAGATTCCCCAATGTCTCTCGAAATTACCATCACTTATGCTTCTTTGATCTTCGTCCAAGAGGCTGAGAATGTATGCTTCCTTAGGTGAGGCATGAGGCCTAAGTGGCGTCCCTGTTTTTGTTTTGAGGTGATTCAACAGGCCCTTCATGAACGTTTCGGCCACAGATGAATTGGCGTTAACTGCTCCATCTGTGGGCCACCCGATCTGGCTGATGACGATTTCCATTTGGGGAAACCCGGCATTTGATAATGCAGTAACTAGAGTGTCGTAGCTTAAGTCAAAGCTGTTCCTGTAGAGTTTGTGGCCATCTTTCCTAGGGTGGGACGTTTCTCTGAAAAGAGCGAAATGAAGGGAGATGTTTCGATCTTGCTGGAGAATATGAAAGGGAGATATGCTGGCGAAGAACGGAGAATTTTGTTTTGAGAGGAATGTTAATAGCTGGACCATGGTCTTATTCAAATCGGACCTAAAATGTCCTTGGGAAGGCAGTCCAGAATCTGATTGAAAGCTATCATAGCTGCATGGAACTATCACTTTGACATGGTCAGCTAAGTTTGCCTTTACCAAAGCTGCTTGGATGTTGGTAGCGGCTCCCAGCACAAACGGAATGTACTTCCCACCATAAGCTTGTAGAAATGGCTCATTTCCAACAGCTATGTACCTGTCACAGCGACAGTCAGTAAACTGTAGCAGCAAGTGAACTATGAAGCACAAGGACAATTCTTAATCATTTCAGACGAAAACAACACACAGAAACCGATCATTTATAGCTATGAATTCCAAAGCTGTTGACCACTTCCACTCACATGGACAATTTTTAGATTGATCCTTGAGCGAATTAAAGCAGTGTAGAAAACGAATGCATCCCTTCAAACTGAGTAAGAGCAGACACATTTTGTACAGGTTGAGTTTGATGCTATCCGTGTTTCTTCAGCAATGAATAAGAGAAGGTAAAGGAGCACATAAAACGATCCTGTTGAGAAAATTAGCATTTTAACAAATAAGGACGGGAAGCAAAGGGTTGTTGAAATGAGATGAGAGGCAGCAGCTTCATCAGAAAGCTAGGAAGTCTCGTACGGCCTCTTAAACGGGACTCGTTTACTTGGAAAGTCTAAAGCTTATAAGAAAGTCTTTCAAGAATGGAAAAGGAAAAGCAATGGGTCTCTTAAATTTTATGGTCCAAACTTAAATTTGAATATGATTAATTCCAGATTACGTTAAACAACCCAGCAACGACATAGGTAGTTATAAGGTAAAAAGAAAGAGCAAGTAAAAGGAGACATACATACCTAATGTGGGGCGAAGGATGAGGCAGGGCGAAAAAGCGAGTGAGATTGTCATGAAGCCAGGTGCGGGCGAGGCGGAAAGAGGAGTTCAAGTGGGGAAGCATGGAATTAGGGATACCCACAGTAAGCTGAATATTAGAGCCGGAGAGTGCGTCGAGGACAGTAGGGTCAGCATCAAACAGCCTGACATGGCTCACATTGTTGTCCTTGAGCAATTGCACCACATTGGATGGAGGAAGTGGGTGTGACGCGTCTCTACCCCAGTTCACTCCAATGCTACTGTCACTGCTACTTCTACTCACTCCTGCTAATACTACTACTATTACTAGTACCAATACACTACACTCTTGCAACATTCTTATGCAGATGAAGTAAAAAAACGCAATTAGTTGGAGAAAGATCGCCCTAACTAATATCAGGGTGCATACTATTGAATATTTCTCGCTTCTATTAGAGAATTGCCTTTACACTTGAATCAACTAATATCAGGTCATTAAAATGATTGCCCGAAGTCCCGAACCATCTGCAACAAGTATCAGGTCATTATCCAAAGTGTATCGAAATTAGGAGTACAATTTCTCACAGAGACGTTCTGCAATAAGCTTTGCTGTTTCAACTGGAACGGACTCCAGGTTAAAACAAGCAACATCACACACAACTGCAACAACTTGCTTTCGTACATTGTCATCAAAGTCCAGAAAGACTAGAAATTACTCTCTTTTAAGATTCACTTTTCTAAACTTACCCTCTCACAATATTTTTTATTCTAAAATTACTCTGATGTACTTTCATCAAAAATTGTTTCAGAACCCCATTTAAGTCACTTGTTTGGTCTGCTTTTGATCTTTCCCTCCATTTGTCTACCTAGTTTTACCTTTCAAAGCATAAATTGGCCGAGCCACAAACGGTATACGTTCAAAAATAGACAAAATAAGTTGGTTAACTAAATTGAAACTTTGAAGCAATTTTTAATAAAAGTGCATTTTAGTGTAATTTTAGCAAAAACTTTGATAAGGAGTAACTTTAGAAAAGTGAATCTCATTATAGACGGTCTTTTCAAAAAGACTTCTCGGCTCTCACAACCGATTAAAATAAGAGTAAGTGGGAGAAAAAAGTTGTGAGAGGTTCGCAATGATCCAAATTCAGTTAACAAAACCAACTAAATTCACAAGTAACTAAGTAAGCAACATTATAAGTATTGAAAGCATCATTAGCATATATAAACCTTAAGCATAAACTTAATGTAACAAAACTCATTAAAATTGCATTGTAATAATAATAATAAGCTTAAAATGATGCAGCACAACTTACATTTCTTCGATTTCTTTCCACTGAGAAACAAATACTGAGTAATTAGTAGCTAAGGGATTATAAGATTTGAATTATCTGGGAAATATAGAGGTGACAAGTGAGATGAGAGTCAGATAGAGAGAGAGAGAGAGAGTTAAAAGAGCGGAAATAAGGAGTGGCTAACTAAGTACGAGTATAGACTTAGACGTACCTCGCAAACCAACCCGATTGACTCGAGAAGGCTTATCGTGACCTGAAATGTGATTTAACCCAACCTGAACCAAAGATGACCGGAGCTTTGTTGACCTGGATATGACCCGACTCAAAATTACTCGACTTAAAAATAGCCCTAAACACCATAATTTTAATTGAAAAAAAAAGACCTAAAATGACTAATTTAAAAATACACTTCATGATATATACGTTAAAATAAAGAATCGGTTATCAAAACTAACTAAAAATAGGTAATAATATTAAACGTACTTTTTTACTTACTTAATCATTAACCCAAAAATGACCCGTATCCGGAATAATCCGACCCACTTTACCCGAAAAGTACCCGACCAACATGCTCGATAAACACATGAAACCCAAAACAGTCCAAAACGAGACGAACTGATCCGACCATTGACCTGTTTGACAGGCCCTACGCATCGTGCATGATATGCGTAGACTACCATTATATTAGAGTATTATACGTACTCAAACAATACTAGTGACGAGAAAATGAAACTCCGGTGAGATATATGCTGGAAAAAATAAAAGGGTTTAAATGTTACATTTTGGAAAAGCAAGAGGGTCAAATACTCCAATAAAAACTTAAGTCAAAGTATGGGGTTAAATTACCACTTTCTCCCGTTCTTTTGAATAAAATTACTCGGTTTCTTTCAGATTTTCTCTAGGTTGGATTTATGGGAATCAATTATTCTTGTCCCCATTCTTACAAGGAATTATGAACATAAATCAATTGTGTGCGGGATATAACAACTCCCATATTATAAACATAATACCAGTTATACTTGCTGGGGTGGGGTGGCATAAAATTAATCTATACTATTATTACTATTTTATAGTGACTTGACTAGGTTATTCAAAAGATAATACTCGTATTGAATAAAGTTATGGTATAGAATTACCGATGGGTAGTGGGTAAATAAAGAAGGTAGCCTCCGGGGAGCTTTACGAGCCAAGTAGGAGGCACAGGTAAAGTACGTTGTAAAAACATTTGATTAGAAAAGAGTAAATGAATGAAAATGAAATTATATACTCTCGAGAAATAACACACTACCGTAATATCCCTCCACAACATTCTATATAAGGGTAATATTAACCCACTATCGTTTTTACTAATATTATTCACTTTTTGAGAGAATGAAGTAGCGTTATCATTGCACTTCCTGGTAAAATGAATCCTTAGATTTTGGTGCTAGCTCTAGTACAAGAGAGTAAAAATTCATTTTCTATCAAACTCCCGTAAAGTTAACAATTCACCATTGGTAAATGGTAACTCAGGCTCCAATCACGCCTTTCATATCAAATTTGCATACCCAAACCACACGATCATAGAACTCACCTTCCTACACGAGTCAACGACAACTGTAAAAATCAATGGAACCATGGCAGGCTTGGGTAACTCTTCATAATTAACTACTGCATCAAAAACAAATTAAAAGTAGTACATGTATTCAAACCAGTTTTTAATCATAAAACAAAAGAGTTCAAAAAACCATAGCTTCCACGGTTCTACATAAAATCCATAATACTCTAGAATCTCTATTGCGATTCTACTTAGCGATTACTAGAGCATATTGAAAGAAAAAGAGTTTCAAACTTCTAAAATAACAAGATGGGAACTGAACTGATCAAGCGGTAGCTGCTGACTTCTCTGCCTGTCTTTTGCGTGCTTCCTCGATGATGGTCAGCTTAATACCCTTGCCCTTGGGAAGAGAAACCCATGGTTTTGTACCCTCGCCAATGATGAACACATTGCCCATACGTGTTGCAAACTCGTGACCCTGGGAATCCTGAATGTGGATTGTCTCAAAGCTTCCCTTATGCTTTTCCCTGTTCTTGATCACTCCCACACGACCTCTGTTTCTACCTCCAGTTACCATGACCACATTACCTACATCAAACTTGACAAACTGGACTATCTTGTTCTCTTCAAGGTCAAGCTTGATGGTGTCATTTGCCTTGATTAGGGGGTCTGGATAGCGGATGGTCCTTCCATCGTAGGTGTTGAGATATGGGATACCCTTGTTGCCAAACTGCACATTGCGGACCTTGCAGAGCTTGAACTGCAAATATATCAATTGTGTAAGCAGCATTTTAATGAGAAGACTCAAGTATAATAACCTGTATAATAGTATAATAAAACTTAGTCAAGCAGGAACAAACCTTAGCCTCATCATCTCTGACTGAGTGGAGTCTGAAGCGACCCTTAACATCATACAGCAGGCGGAAGCTCTCGTTTGTTTTGGGAATGGAAATAACATCTGAAATTAAAGAGATTAAACAGCTTGTTAAAAAGTATTCAGATCGAGTAGATAGAAGAGAACTTAATGTAAAAGATTGCCACTTCAGTAATTAATCAATTAAAATAGCTAACTTAACATCTAAAGCAAAAAAAAAAAACAATAATTTCAGGTCCGATAGTAACTGCAACAATAACATTTAACTTGACTACACAGACTATGATAAAAAAGAAAAAGATAGCAGAAATCATGGAGTGCATACCCATGAAGCCAGCAGGGTAAGTCTTGTCAGTCCTGACCTTTCCATCGACCATGATTTGTCGTTGCATGAGAATAGCAATGACTTCACGGTAAACAAGAGCGTACTTCAACCTGTTTCGCAAGATAAGGATAAGGGGCAAACACTCCCTGGCTTTGTGGGGTCCAGATGATGGCTTGGGAGCCTACAATGCAGCAAACACTATGCTCAGGAAAATGAAATACAACTAAATTTGGCCTCAGCATCATGTTAAGAAATAGGAATTGAACTTACAAAAGCACCACCAAGCTTATCGAGCATCCAATGTTTGGGCGCATTGAGCCTCTTCAAATGCTTCTTCAATCCTCTCGCCTGCACAGATAAACAATTAAGATCATTAACCGAGTAATCAATGTCACCAACCAAACAGAAGCTAATGTACAATTGATAAAAAAGGGAACGAACAAATTAACTTCAGTTTAAAAAATGGCTCTACTCCAAATAACTAAGCAGAGATATACACCATCCTATCCCAAGTCATTTGTTTACCTTTCTATACTACGAAGGTTTTTTTACGAGTAATTTGATCCCGCAATGAGACTATTGTCCATTTATCTATCCCCCATTAGATATAATCACAAATGGTTGAGTACTCCATAACGGTGTAGTATTCTACGGACAAATAAACCGTTCCAAAATAGTTGTAAAAGGAGTTTGATTAAGTTGGACAGCCACTAAATGCTCACAATTGCATATTATCGTAAATGAACAGCAGCAAAACAGTCCAATCGATAAAAACATTAACGATTAATTTAGAGTGAAACTTTGTACTATGTAACGACAATTAGTACTACTTCAGTAAAAATAAAACGGCAAGTCACTACCCGACAATTGGTGTTTTATAGCCGACAAGTTGAGTGATTTGGTATGTATTTGACCCGTCTTAAGCTTAATACGGATAGTACCCGTGAAAGTCAAATTTGATTAAAATCCGTCTCACAAAGAATACGAATTTGTGAAAGTCAAATGAATAGAACCAGATATGAACATAATACAAATAATTGAATAAATTAACATTAAAAATTTAATGAACAGGCAAATAAACAAGTAAAAATGAATGGAATCACATGAAATAAAAATTGCAAGGAGATTGGAAGGGGAAAAGGGAAGATCTACAAATAATGAAAAATGCAATTAACAAAATAATAAGAAAAAGGAATAATTAAAAAGAAAGAGAGAGAAATACCATGTTGAGGTTGAAGGAGAAGTTGGAATGAAAGGAGAAGGATTAAAGTGAAGAACAGGGTTTAGAGGTGCTTGAATTCGGCTGGTACGTCTTGAGATGTTGCGAATAAACCCTACTCTCATCTATTTATATAACCCTCTCTAACCCTCTTCACTTCTTTGCTTTCTTCATTTTTTTTATTTTGGACTTGTAGAGATGGAACTGGGCTTTGAGGCTCGTTGGGCCGCCCACCACATTTCAACATATCCCATGACCTATTTTAGGTAGAGTTGGTAATCAGGTCACTCGGGTTGGTTGGTTGCGGGTCGGGTTATATTGGGTTTTGGGGTGTATCGGGGCAGTGATGGGTTTCGGTTGGTTACAATTTATGTTGGGTCGGAAGTCGGTTCGGGTCAGTGTTTGGTTAGGTTATATTTTATCTTGTTTATTTAGTTTATAACAGAATTTTATGTTTAAATAATGTGTAGTTATATTAATACTTTTAAGTAAACAATTAAGGTGGATTTCAATTTGGTCTTATTTACACCATTATTAAGCTAGAGTGTGGCAATTAGGTCACTCGAGTTGGTTGCAAGTCGGGTCAATTCGGGATGGGGTCGCATTGGGGTCGAGATGTATTGGCTCGGTTTCGGGTTTGGGTTCATTACAATTTATGTCATGTCGGGTCGGGTCATTAGCGGGTTAGTACTGGATCAGGTTATCAACATATATTTTATCTTTATTTATTTATAATTTTTAAAAAAGAATTTTATGTTTAAGTGGAAACAATGTGTAGGTATATTAGCACTTTTAATTGAACATAATTAAGATGAATTTCAATGTGGTCTTATTTACACCATTATTAAGCTAGTTCATTATTAGCTCATTCGTTGAATCCTAGTAATAGAAGTTCATGGTTTTGCTTAATAATATAAAGTTTGTGTCAAACTCATCCTCATATAATAACAAAAATCATGTATTTTGTAAGTGTGTTTTATATTAAAAAAAAAATTAAAAAAATTTATAATTAAGAGTTTTATGAAAATATTATAATTTACTTCAAAGATTAATTTTAATGAAATAAATTATCATTGTTTTATTTATTTTTGACAACATCAACGAATAACGTATACTGCCTTACGAGCAACATTATGGGTTATTCTGTTACAAGACCTAGGACATAAATTAATAGTTAAACAATGAAACTGTCTACTAAGGGCGTGGAACTCCTTCACTAACCGACTGATTTCTATTGGACACTACACTTCCCCAACGATATATTTATCATTAGTTTTGTTACTTAACTTAACACACATAATTATTTCCCTCTGCAGGAAAATATTTCAGAAATCCTATTCTTGGATCATCTAGGGTATTTTAAAGTTAAAGATGAATATTTAATAGAGAATAAGCTTTTATTTGGCCCGAAACGATCGATTCCTATCGATACTCCAAATTTGTGGTAGAGATGGAAGTGGGTCGTATCGGACAGTGCCCCGTGCTAGCACAAGAAAATGGCACGAAACCGAAACCAAAACCAAAACTGTGGTCAACCCGATACAAATCAAGCTGATGTAATCCAATCCAAAACTGAACCGATTGACCCGTTTGTCAGGTCTAGACTGATTGATGAGTAATGACAGTATACCATTTGGTTAAGTGAAGGATTCATGGCTAGTAAAGAGAGGAACAACATAATATATTGCTAGTGTCAGCCAAATCCAAAGATGATCAGAGTACATAGGGTGCAAGAAAAAATCTCTCCTAATATGAACCTAACGTAAAGTCTAATTCGATGAGCTTCACATCATAGTCATACTTCACATAGCCATACTTAGTAGTTGCAAAGCTTGCAATTGCTTTCATGGGTTGTCATTATCATCATGTATGGGTGATTGTATCCTTGTCATCTGTCACTCTGCATATACAGCGCCACTCAGTTCACGGCCATATACGCCTCGTTGTCTCTATATAAACAAATCGTATTGCAACAGAACATTGACTGCTTGCTACTAATTATTCTCAAGCTTAAGCATCCTGGGTTACGACATGGCCTGTACACTCATGCGCTGCATTTTTCTGCTCTCATGTCTGATCGCCATTGAGGTTTGCCTTGCAAGGTCTTTAAATGATGACGACCACATTCCGCCGAATTCTGCTAAAAAAGTACCAGTGAATTTGTACTATGAGACTTTATGTCCCGGCTGTCAGGAGTTTGTCCTTAAAGGTCTATCCCCATTGTTCACAAACGGACTCATCGACATAGTTGAACTCAGGCTTGTTCCTTGGGGCAATGCCATGGTTTATTCCAACCAGTCTTTCGTTTGCCAGGTCATTAACTTAATTGTTCCCTTTTTATATATTTTTTCCGTCTTTAGCGTTTCCAAGGTTTCCCTCTTCTTAATAAAGTCTGTCGCTTTTTTTTTCCAGCATGGCCAGCCTGAATGCTTTTTGAATACAGTTGAAGCTTGTGCTATTGATGCTTGGCCTACTCCGGTAAGACATTTCCGTGCAACTGCTGTACTGTCGAACGTACATTCATACATTAGAGAGTTGATGCTTATAACTTATAAGTGATATCATTTTTGATAGCGCGAGTACTTCCCTTTCATCCTCTGTGTGGAGACTCTAGCATCTCAGGGAAAGCATACTGAGTGGGAGACTTGTTTTACCAAGCTGAGACTGGATTCAAACCCCGTCAAGGATTGCTCCTCCAATGAACATGGCAAGCAGGTTAGTCCTCATTCAAAACAGTCCCGTGGGTAGTAGAAATTGTAGAATGTTAGTGTTTTTGCAGTTTGATTTTGAGACGAATGAGTTAATGCAGCTTGAGCTAAAATACGCCAAGGAGACGAAAGCCTTGAAGCCTCAGCATGAGTTTGTACCATGGGTAGTTGTGAATAAACAACCCATCAAAGAGGTTAGGAAGATCGTCTGCTATGTTTATTAGTATTTCTTTGTTACGGAGTATTTGGGAAGGATAAAAATGGTATCTCATGACATCTTTATTGCGACAGGACATTGGAAACTTAATAACCTACATCTGCAGAGCTTATAAGGGAACTCTACCTAGGGCTTGCCATGACAAATCTTCCAGCATTTCCACGAGTGACGAAACGCCTCATGTTTATCCTGCTTGTTACGCTACAAAAGACCACAATACTGCCCATCCATGAGATCACCGGCGCTCCTAATGAACAGCGGTCTTGAAGCAAATAAATTCGAGAAGGCAGCAAACACTACATTATTCTTCACTTCTCCTGATTAAATAAATTCCTGTATTCAATTTCTCAGTACCCCTCTAGTTGTCAAGTCGTCGTCCTGAAGCTTGTGTAGCCATTTGGTTCGTTCTTGCGATGGACGCAAATGAGAAATTTCGTAACCACATAATAAAATTAATATCATCATCCAAATAGCTTATGAGCAGTTCTGAACAAATACAAATTCTTATCTTTGCCGTATCCTACCTCTTTGTAGGAATGAATTTAATTTATTTCTATTTTACAGGTTTAGATTTGACTTTAGTATGATTATTTAACTTTGATTAAAATCTCTCACAAAGTACTAGTAAAAAAAAAGTAAACAAATATTGTGGAACGTAGGGAGTACATAATGACATGTAAATTTTAATCAAATATCATTAACCAAATTTGCTGGGTCCATATCGCAACATTATACCAATACCTCCGGACAATAGTAGGCTAAAGGGTCGTACATATGAAACATTATTCTTATATCGATCCAAAGAGAATTAGAGATTGTCACTCGACCGACCTTCAACGAGAATGCACCAAAACTTCCATTCAACTAACTTACTGGAAAAAATAAAAAACGCTCACAATAGAGTACTCATAAGCCCTTTTGCTTCATTACACCGTATTTCGATGCTAGATATAATAAGGCATTTACGACCATGGTAAATGAAGAGGGGGGGAATGAACAAGATAAGAAATTGTCACTAGGAGATATTACCATCATCATCCGAGTCTGCCAACATAGACCGTCATATGGAACAACGCTGAAAAACAACACTGGAATGTATGACAACGCATGAAAAATTAAAGGTAGCTTATCATTCTCTTATAAACAAAGCCAATTTTCAACCATAAGAATATTTTCCATTGCACAAGTTCAAGTACATCTGTGCCGATTTGTCTAACAAAAAGTGGAGTATTTTCTTCGTTTTTTTGTTTGAGGTCTGGGAAGAGAAGACTTGCAAAAGGCCTATCGAGTATGGCTACACCTGGTTCCTACTGCTTCGAGCTATTTGTGATTTAAAGAACTCCGGACAAGTATAATATCCCCATTTCCACGAAAAAGAGTTGGGTCTCCTTCCTGGACTATGTTAAGATCACTCGGGAACCTGAACTTTGTGTTGAACTAAATGACTAACCTACGTTAGTTCCACTCTTGCATACCCGTGTTCGACATTCGACACTCACCCACAAGTATGACACTTTTAACACTTCCTTTTAAGCTAAAAATGGATATTTTCCATAAAATAGCCTAGTCCTACTTTGGGACACGTATGGCGTACCCGTGACATACTTCTAGATGAGCATAGCTTAGGGGCCTTCCTTCAGAGGAATTGACTCCTGATCTTGAACATCGGCAGGAGGTGGAAGTTTAGGAGTGTTGTCCCTTAAGAAGGCTTTTGTGTACAGTGTACCAAAGACAATTACCTGGTTTAGATCATTGAATAATTAGCACAAGAACATATATACTGCGATACTTAACATGCTCACACACACCAATCAAAAGTTCTGAAAGTGAAGTATCTTACTGCTCCAACCATTTGAAATGGACTTAGGGGATGCGCAAACCACAAGCATGAGAGTAGAATGCTCAGAAGCTGCAATTAGAAACGCCATTTGTTATAGGTAACTATTACTACATACCATTTTTTATGTACTTGTATGATATTGTTGGTCATCACATTCCAACTTTGACCATTTATCTCCAAGAATATGTGCAAGTATAAAATGCAAAATTTGTCTTGCAAAAACTACTAATTTAATATTATCATTTGAAAAGGTTATAGCGAGTGTAGATTATGAGATATATTGGTCAAAGTTGAAATTGTTTAATCATCATAATCAAATGCAATGAAATGAAAGAAACAAAAGGCACAACAAGAAAAACAAGTGCACCTGTCTTGTTGTCATTATGGTGGCAAATGTGAGAGCTCCAAAGGTTCGGATCGTATAAGAAATGAAAAACTGACTAGCTGTAGCTACCTGCAGATACTTCATATGAGAGACAACTTTTTTACTAGTAGAAAACCAAAAGACTGAGGAATGAAATTGTCCGACAAATTTTGCTAGAACAGTTTCATTGGGCTTACCGTGGAAAGTAAGGCAATGTCATATAAACAATCTTTGTGCCTATAAACAAAATCTACTGCAGTTAGAAGTTGCCCTTGTAAGATAAGCCCTGAGAAGCAAAAAGCAAGCCTATCAATAGATGTAATAGACTAATACTCCCTCCTATTCTCAATAACCTTCCTCTTTCACTTTAACACAAAAATTAAGAAAACACAATACCCCACCATATAATTAAATTTGGGCCACACAAATACACTACCCCACCATACAATTAAATTTGGACCACACAAACACTTGCCAAAAAAGGAAATAGGGAAAGTATTGTGAATAGACAAAAATAGAAATGAGGAATGTTATTGAGAATAGGAGGGAGTAGATAATAATCTAATGGAATATGCAAAGTTGGCCAACGTTGTATAGCACTGAACAGTCGAATCAATATCATCAGCCTTTGAATATCACTCGCTTTATAATATGACGAGTGCTAACGCAGCGAAAGACATTATCGTGAACGAGACATATATTATATAAAGTAGCAAGACCTACCTGTTAGACTCAACACACATGAGCACAATGTTGTGTAAAAAATTTGGTTGTGTATTTCCATATTGTAGCCTTTGAATAGCTTATCTTGGAATGTGCTCGTGAAGCCATCGAACCTGAAGCACAGAGAAAGAACGATATCCATGATGTTATTTGAGTCAATCATCAAGCATAAAATGTGACCCCCCCCCCCCCCCCCCGACGATTAACCATGGCAAACGAACTAAACTAGCCGACATAAAGTTGAACAACCAGACATATGATGCAAGTAATTCTTAGGTAACACTCTGTGTACCACAACATCATACACCCTAAAGTCCTAAACAATGAAATTATTTGAAATTGACAGCAATTATCAATAATAATAATACTAATAATAATAATAATAATAATAATAATAATAATTTCTTGTAAATTTGTAGTTGATCTTAATAAAAGTTGCACAAAATAATAATAATAAGGTAGAACTAAGTAAAATGAAAAATGGGTGTAGTTTGTGTTCACTGACGTGGTACACCGAGTTTATCCAAGATTACTAAAAAATTACCTGTACAACAAATATATGCTTACAAAATCAGGAGGAAAATATTGTACATCAAGTTTCTTCCAAATTAGTTATTCCTTCCTAAAAAGATCCCAAAAACCCAAGATATCAGCAGCAAACTGCAATGCTGATGCATCTTAACTACTATGGGATACGGAGTATCTTACAAGTAATAAGACTAACAAGAAATTAATCAGCACACAAGACCTGGACAATGTCATTTGTCTGAAAATTAGACCAATTAGCACGGCAAAAATAATAGCATTCAAAACAACGACTGTGAGCCAAAAGTCCAAAATCCATCATTGTTGGGGGGAAAAAACTGATGCTCCTGAGCTATCTAACAAGTAAACAAAAAACACGGTGTTCAAAATCATACCCAAGATAACCAACCATAAGTGAAACACCCCAAACTGAGCTCTCTTTTCCATTACTGTATGGGCTAATATCATCAGCAGCCTGCATCAACCACAAACAGGTGACTGATAACTTATCACAACGGGAAAGAACCGCGAAAAGCCATCAAGCATAAGGCCACCAAGTCACAAGTTAAAACAAGTAAAGTGTTACAAATAAGAGCATAACAAAACAATTAAAAAGGCAAAAAGGACGAAAAAATTACCGGGTACAGAATAAATACAGAACATCCAACAGTAACAAGAACTGCCCACAAATAGTCAAGCCCTTTATACCTCTTCTGCATAATTAGTGTTCCCCAAACCTGCCAATACGAAGTCACCCAATGCCAAACGTGAGTTAAGCAAAAATGCTATTCTTAAGTAATTCTCCTCAAATCCTATTTGAATCCTCTAGCAAACAGGTAATCACCAGCACGTTGTAGATCTACTCCCTTGGCAACAAAGTGTGCGAGAACTCTTAAGATAAACAAAAGCAACCACAAAATAAATTTTAGACAGTCTCTAAAATGCCTTTAGGTGGCCACATTAGGGTAAATTGTAGGTGTTGTGAACTAAAAAACTGGAGAACTAAGCTAGTCTTGCAGATCACCAACTACAGTGAATAGACGTCATCAGCATAGACAAATACCTTAGTAGATATAAATTAATACAAAGTATACGCGAGTGTTGCAATATCAGCACAGTGCACACTTACCATAACAGGTATCATCTTCGCACATTTTGCTAGAGTCTGAACAGGAAAGCTGACATACTTAAGAGCCTGAAAGTACGTAGAGGAATTAGTTCAAACTTTGATAACAAGAACTCGCCATCAACTAAACTTCCAAAAAAACCCTCTCATACCCCCTCATATTGTTTACTTACCTCATACTGGCATGTCGTCGTAAGAATATTTGTTACCGAGACCAAGCAATACTTATACACAGGAGCAACAGGATCTAAAGCTTTCTTACTAGCCTGAAGGGAATATAAAAAAATATCACAAGTCAAAATACATCATATTCCAAAACAAAATACAAACCAATAACAAGAGAGTGTATGTAAAGAATGGTGAATCATAGTTCCATTAGCTACAAGTACAAATACGATATATTCAGAATCATCTTTACCAGTAAAGCACCAGCGGAAACAGCTGACGTCATAAGGCGATTGCAAAATACTAGAAATAACGAATATTTGAAAAATTCTTTGTTTTGCCCATATGGAACTCTCATGATCTTTTCCTGCACAGGTACCCCACTTAAGTTAATCAAATTCACATACAGCCGCTCTACACGTCGTTCCCCACAAAATTCCATATGTTGAACATAAAAGAAAATCACAATCAAAACCCATATAACAGTAGACATAACCATTCCGGTTTCCGAAATCACCAAGTGCAGTTTTTCGCGCTGCCATTACATCCATACCTCTCCACATCAAATAGAAGTGCTTCATAAATGTCTTTCAAATCATCATAATATTGTTCCAGACCTCGAAGCACCGCCCTAAATCATTTACATTCTTCCCAAACGTCCACAACTATTTGTAACAACCTTTCAGCTCAACAGCTTAGTCCCCCTAACAAGAACAGTAGGGGACAACAGGGAACACTACATCAAGTCGGTCTTGTATAAAACCGTCTTACGCTAAATTAATCTAAAACCATTCATTAAAAACATCTATACCCCTCACTAAAACACACTACCTTCGTCCCAATCGCTACTTTACCTTCGATTAAAATATTGCTGACAAATAATAATAAGGTAAACAAATGATGGGGACTGAGGGAGTACATGGATAGTGTAAAACCGCCTTACACAAGAATTAATGACATAAAACAAAAAGTAAAGCAGTAATTAAAAATGTAATTAGGGTAACAAAAAATTACCTGTAAAAGACCGTAAATAACAAGAGTAACCATGATTCCAGAAACAGCAAAAACACCTTTCATGAGCTTATTATCTTTTACCGCCACAACCGAAGATGATTCCATCATTAACCAACTAATTAACACACTAATTACACCACTTAGCTCATTCTTAATCGAGATTAAACCTTCGAAATTAATAGTTTCAACTTAATAATTGGATAAATTAGATCCACTATGAAGTTGTTCTCAAATCGTAGTTTCCCCCAAATTCAAAACCCTAAGGATAGAAATCGGAGAATGTAGAATTGATTTATACAAAAACCTAGAAATTAGGGAGTTAATTAAATTAAACAGCAGTTGGGAAATGTCGCCGTGTCGATATCGCTGGCGAGTTTTTCTCTACTATTTTAGTTTATCTCTCCTATTGATTTAACATGTTTCCCTCTCTTTTTTGTGTTTTGGTTTTCAGAAATTCCGAATTCAGAAGTATCCGTCTAAAGTTTAAGACGGTAGAGTATGTTTACTGACTATTTGAAACGAATAAGACAAGGCATGATGCATATGAAATACTTTGTACAAAATATTTTTCTCTTTCATACAAGGAATGTATTACTTGACCCGTTTTGTATATCCGTCTTAAGAGAGACCTACTGTTTGGTTTTGGGTCTTGCATTCTTGACAGCCAAGCTAAGGCAAATCTCGTTGGTGACCGTTACAAGCTTTTATCGTTTCTCGCTGGTGACCATCACATGTTTTAATCAGTGTGAAAAGTTGAATTGAACAAAACTGAATAAACTTGAACTGAAGTGAACGGAGTTATTTCCTAATATTATCTTAATATTTTATCATATGACTCCATATGAGATCATATTCCTATCTTATTCCTTCATACCCTCCCTCAAACTTATGGTAAGTTACTAACTTTCCATGAGTTTGAAAATACAATAATTAATAAGAGAAAAAAAAAATGTCGACTTTTCCTTGTCTTCATAATCTTCTTCTTCATCTATGCGTATACGACCCGCCGGCCATGATAGGTGCGTAACTCGCCAGTTTAATGCGTAGTCAACTCGTCAGTCAAGATATGTGCGTAACTCGCCAGTACATAAGGAGGGGTAACCACCTACCCACTCATATAAATAATGCGTAATCGACTCGCCAGTCAAGATAAATGCGTAACTCACCAGTACATAAGGAGGGGTAACCACCTACCCACTCATATAAACCATGTCTTACGACATATAGATAATCAATACGCCTCTTCTCACGACACGAGGAGAGCCGAAATATTGCACGGGTCAAAAGACCAAGTAACCTAACATTGAGTAACATACTCATGTGGGAAACACTCAAGCCAAATATGGCGCTCAATGGAAGGGCACTAACATCATCACCACCAAATTTTTTTCTTTCAGATGCCAATTTCATTATCCTGAGTCATTATTATATGTCTTAGAGATATTACACTGCAAATTTAGAGAATTTTTTTTTTCAAGGCCCAGTTGTCTCGAAAACCGTGGATAATAACCTTCAAAATCAGCGGTTTTCAGCGATATTCTGAAACAAAAAATATTTTTTCTCTGAAAGTGTTTATAGACCCGTTACGTCTGTAAATAACATTTTTTTTTAGTATCCCTCTTTAAACAACGTAAATACGAGATTATTACTTGTTTCCTCTAATATAGACAAGGTCTGAAAAGAGATCTTACGGTCTCCAATCTATCTTTATTTCAAATCAGATGCCAATTACGTTATCCAAAGTCATTATTATATGTCTTAGAGATATTAAAGTATGAATTTAGAGACATTTTATTTCAAGGCCCAATTGTCCTGAAAATCGTGAATAATAACCTTAAAAATCAGCGGTTTTCAGCGAAAGTCGGGAAACCAAAAATAAGTTTTCCCCACAGGTAATTATAGACCCGTTACGTCAATAAATAACAATTGTGTGTTAGTATCCCTTTTTAAACAACGTAAAAACGGAGATTACTACTTGTTTCCTGTAATACAGATAAGGTTTGAAAAGTAGTTTTAAGAACTCCAAAATATCTCTATTTTAAATCAGATGCCAATTTCGTAATGCTGAGTCATTATTATATGTCCTAGAGATATTATAGTGCGAATTTAAACCGAGTTACCCCCGAAAAACGTTTATCGCATACGGACACCCTCAAATCTCCTCCGTTTATGCTCAAAATTTGCGTGAGAGCTTTATCTGAGCCAATAAAATGTTTGTGTCATTTACTGCCATTTATGACCCAGGGCCACAAAATACCGAAAATCGTGTATTATAGGCTACAATTTGGACGTTCAGGAGGTCGTGCTGGGTTGCGTTTAAATTTCTCATGATTTTTGAACCACGTGTCCTAGGCCGTGGTAGAAGTTACCATGTTCGATTAAACCATCAGATAACACGTATTTATCCATTTTATCGATAAACCGAGTTGCCCTTGAAAAACGTTTATCGCATACCGACACCCTCAAATATCCTCCGTTTATGCTCAAAATTTGCGTGGGAGCTTTATCTCAGCTAATAAAATGTTTGTGTGATTTAGTGCCATTTCTGACCCGGGGCCACAACATACTGAAAACCGTGTATTATAGGCTGTAATTTGGGCCGTTCGGGAGGTCGTACTAAGCTGCGTCTCAGTTTCTCACGATTTTTGTACCACGTGTCCTGAGACGTAGTAGAAGTTACCATGTTCGATTAAACCATCAGATAACACGTATTTATCCATTTTCTCGATAAACCGAGTTACACCCGAAAAACGCTTATCGCATACGGACACCCTCAAATCTCCTCCGTTTATGCTCAAAATTTGCGTAGGAGCTTTATCTGAACCAATAAAGTTTTTGTGAGATTTACTGCCATTTCTGACCCAGGGCCACAAAATACCGAAAATCGTGTATTATAGGCTGTAATTTGGGCCGTTCGGGAGGTCGTACTGGGCTACGTTTCAGTTTCTCATGATTTTGTAACCACGTGTCCTGGGCCGTGGTAGAAGTTACCATGTTCGATTAAACCATCAAATAACACGTGTTTATCCATTTTGTCGATAAACCGAGTTACCCCTGAAAAACGTTTATCGCATACCGACACCCTCAAATCTCTTCCGTTTATGCTCAAAATTTGCCTGGAAGCTTTATCTAAGCTAATAAACTTTTTGTGTAATTTACTGCTATTTCTGACCCGGGGTCACAAAATACTGAAAACCGTGTATTTACTGGCTGTAATTTGGGCCGTTCGGGAGGTCGTACTAGGTTGCGTTTCAGTTTCTCACGATTTTTGTACCATGTGTCCTCGGACGTGGTAGATGTTACCATGTTCGATTAAACCATCAGATATTACGTATTTATCAATTTTCACGATAAACCGAGTTACCCCGAAAAAAGTTTATCGCATACGGACACCCTCAAATCTCCTCCGTTTATAATAAAAATTTGCATGGGAGCTTTATCTGAGCCAATAAAATGTTTGTGTGATTTACTCCCATTTATGACCAAGAGCCACAAAATACCGAAAATCGTGTATTAGAGGCTGTAGTTTGGACCGTTCGGGAGGTCGTACTGGGCTGCGTTTCAGTTACTCATGATTTTTGAACCACGTGTCCTGGGCCGTGGTAGAAGTTACCATGTTCGATTAAACCATCAGATAACATGTATTTATCCATTTTCTCGATAAACCGAGTTACCCCTGAAACGTTTATCGCATACCGACAGTAGCGGAGCTAGGATTTGAAATTAGGGGGGGCGAAAAAATTTTGGGGGGGCGAACGACTAAATATAAAAGGTACACCAAAAATTTTAACTAAAACTTCGAAATTTTCATCCGTCAAGGGGGCGACCGCCCCTACTAGCCCCCTAGATCCACCACTGCATACCGACACCCTCAAATATCCTCCGTTTATGCTCAAAATTTGCGTGGGAGCTTTATCTGAGCTAATAAAATGTTTGTGTGATTTACTGCGATTTCTGACCTGGGGCCACAAAATACTGAAAACCGTGTATTAAGGGCTGTAATTTGGGCCGTTCGGAAGGTCGTACTAGGTTGCGTTTCAGTTTCTCACGATTTTTGTACCACGTGTCCTGGGACGTGGTTGAAGTTACCATGTTCGATTAAACCATCAGATAATACGTATTTATCCATTTTATCGATAAACCGAGTTACCCCCAAAAACAGTTTATCGCATACGGACACCCTCAAATCTTCTCCGATCCGTTTTTGCTCAAAATTTGAGTGGAAGCTTTATCTGAGCCAATAAAATGTTTGTGTTATTTACTGCCATTTCTGACCGAGAGCCACAAAATACTGAAAATCGTGTATTATAGGTTGTAAATTGAGCCGTTCGGGAGGGCGTACTGGGATGTGTTTCAGTTTCTCATGATTTTTTAACCACGTGTCTTGGGCCGTGGTATAAGTTACCATGTTCGATTAAACCATCAGATAACTCGTGTTTATCCATTTTCTCGATAAACCGAGTTACCCCCGAAAAACGTTTATCGCATACGAACACCCTCAAATCTCCTCCGTTTATGCTCAAAATTTGCTTGGGAGCTTTATCTGAACTAATAAACTATTTGTGTAATTTACTGCCATTTCTGACCCGGGGCCACAAAATACTGAAAACCGTGTATTATAGGCTATAATTTTGGGCCGTTCGGGAGGTCGTACTAGGCTGCGTTTCAGCTTCTCACGATTTTTGTACCACGTGTCCTGGGACGTGGTAGAAGTTACCATGTTCGATTAAACCATCAGATAACACATATTTATCCATTTTCACGATAAACCGAGTTACCCCCGAAAAATGTTTATCGCATACGGACACCCTCAAATCTCCTCCGTTTCTGCTCAAAACTTGCGTGGAAGATTTATCTAATCCAATAAAATGTTTGTGTGATTTACTGCCATTTCTGACCCAGAGCCACAAAATACCGAAAATCGTTATGCTGTAATTAGGGCCGTTCGGGAGGTCGTACTGGGCTGCGTTTCAGATTCTCCCGATTTTTGTACCACGTGTCCTGGGAGGTGGAAGAAGTTACCATGTTCGATTAAACCATCAGATAACACGTATTTATCTATTTTCACGATAAACCGAGTTACCCCTGAAAAACATTTATCGCATACCGACACCCTCAAATATCCTCCGTTTATGCTCAAAATTTGCGTGGAAGCTTTATCAGAGCTAATAAAATGTTTGTGTGATTTTCTGCTATTTCTGACCCGGGACACAAAATACTGAAAACCGTGTATTATAGGCTGTAATTTGGGCCGTTCGGGAGGTCGTACTAGGCTGCGTTTCAGTTTCTCACGATTTTTTTACCACGTGTCCTGGGACGTGGTAGAAGTTACCATGTTCAATTAAACCATCAGATAACACATATTTATCCATTTTCACGATAAACCGAGTTACCCCCGAAAAATGTTTATCGCATACGGACACCCTCAAATCTCCTCCGTTTAAGCTCAAAATTTGCGTGAGAGATTTTTCTGAGCCAATAAAATGTTTGTGTGATTTACTGCCATTTCTGACCCAAAGCCACAAAATACCGAAAATCGTGTATTATAGGCTGTAATTTGGGCCGTTCAGGAGGTCGTATTGAGCTGCGTTGCAGTTTCTCATGATTTTTGAACCACTTATCCTGGGCCGTGGTAGAAGTTACCATGTTCGATTAAACCATCAGATAACACGTATTTATCCATTTTCTCGATAAACCGAGTTACCTCCGAAAAACGTTTATCGCATACGGACACCTACAAATATCCTCCGTTTATGCTCAAAATTTGCGTGGGACCTTTATCTAAGCCAAAAAAATGTTTGTGTGATTTACTGCTATTTTTGACCCGGGGCCACAAAATACCGAATATCGTGTGTTATAGGCTGTAATTTGGGTCGTTCGGAAGGTCGTACTGGGCTGCGTTTCAGTTTCTCAAGATTTTTGAACCACATGTCCTGGGCTGTGGTAGAAGTTACCATGTTCGATTAAACAATCAGATAACACGTATTTATCCATTTTCTTGATAAACCGAGTTACCCCTGAAAAACGTTTATCGCATACCGACACCCTCAAATCTCCTCCGTTTATGCTTAAAATTTGTGTGGGAGCTTTGTCTGAGCTAATAAAATGTTTGTGTGATTTACTGCTATTTCTGACCTGGCTCTATAGAATAATGAAAACCGTGTATTATAGGCTGTAATTTGGGCCGTTCAAGAGGTCGTACTAGGCTGCGTTTCAAATTTTCACTATTTTTGTACCATGTGTCCTAGGAGGTGGTAGAAGTTATCATGTTCGATTAAACCATCAGATAAGACGTGTTTATCCATTTTCTCAATAAACCGAGTTACCTTCGAAACACGTTTATCGTATACGAACACCCTCAAATATCCTCCGTTTATGCTCAAAATTTGCGTAGGAACTTTATCTGAGCCACTAAAATGATTGTGTGATTTACTGCCGATTCTGACCAGGCGCCACAAAATACCGAAAATCGTGTATTATATGCTGTAATTTGGGCCGTTCGGGAGGTCATACTGGGCTGCGTTTTAGTTTCTCATGATTTTTTAACCACGTGTCCTGGACCGTGGTAGAAGTTACCAAGTTCGATTAAACCATCAGAAAACACTTTTTTATCCATTTTCTCAATAAACCGAGTTACCCCTGATAAACGTTTATCGCATACCGACACCCTCAAATCTCCTCCGTTTATGCTCAAAATTTGTGTGGGAGCTTTATCTGAACTAATAAAATGTTTGTGTGATTTACTGCCATTTCTGACCCGGAGCCACAAAATACTGAAAACCGTGTATTATAGGCTGTAATTTGGGCCGTTCGGGAGGTCGTACTGGGCTGCGTTTCAGTTTCTCACTATTTTTGTACCACGTGTCCTGGGACGTGGTAGAAGTTACCATATTCGATTAACTCATCAGATAACACGTATTTATCCATTTTCTCGATAAACCGAGATACCTCCGAAAAACGTTTATCGCATACGGACACCCTCAAATATCCTCCGTTTATGCTCAAAATTTGCGTGGGAGTTTTATCTGAACCAATAAAATTGTTTGTGTGATTTACTGCTATTTCTGACCCGGAGCCACAAAATACCGAAAATCGTGTGTTATAGGCTGTAATTTGGGCCGTTCGGGAGGTCGTACTGGGCTGCATTTCAGTTTCTCATGATTTTTGAACGACATGTCCTGGCCGTGGTAGAAGTTACTATGTTCGATTAAACCATAAGATAACACGTGTTTATCCATTTTCTCGATAAACCGAGTTACCCCTGAAAAACGTTTATTGCATATCGACATCGTCAAATCTCCTCCGTTTATGCTCAAAATTTACGTGGGAGCTTTATCTGAACTAATAATTTTTTTGTGTGATTTACTGCTATTTCTGACACGGGGCCACAAAATACTGAAAATCGTGTATTATAGGCTGTAATTTGGGCCGTTCGGGAGGTCGTACTAGGCTGCGTTTCAGATTCTCCCGATTTTTGTACCACGTGTCCTTGGAGGTGGTAGAAGTTACCATGTTCGATTAAACCATCAGATAACACGTATTTATCTATTTTCTCGATAAACCGAGTTACCCCTGAAAAACGTTTATCGCATACCGACACACTCAAATCTCCTCTGTTTATGCTCAAAATTTGAGTGACAGCTTTATCTGAGCTAATAAAATATTTGTGTGAATTACTGCCATTTCTGACTCGGGGCTACAAATACTTAAAACCGTGTATTATATGCTGTAATTTGGGCCGTTCGGGAGGTCGTACTAGGCTGCGTTTCAATTTCTCACAATTTTTGTACCACCTGTCCTGGGACGTGGTAGAAGTTACCATATTCGATTAAACCATCAGATAACACGTGTTTATCCATTTTCTCTATAAACCATGTTACCCCTCATAAACATTTATCGCATACAGACACCCTCAAATCTCCTCCGTTTATGCTCAAAAATTGCGTGGGAGCTTTATCTGAGCCAATAAAATGTTTGTGTGATTTACTGTTTTTTCTTACCGGGGCCACAAAATACCGAAAATCGTGTGTTATAGGCTGTAATTTGGGCCGTTCGGGATGTCGTACTGGGCTGCGTTTCAGTTTCTCATGATTTTTGAACCACATATCCTGGGTCGTGGTAAAAGTTACCATGTTCGATTAAACCATCAGATAACACGTATTTATCCATTTTCTCGATAAACCGAGTTACCCTTGAAAAACGTTTATTGCATACCGACATCCTCAAATCTCCTCCGTTTATGCTCAAAATTTGCGTGGGAGCTTTATCTGAGCTAATAAAATGTTTGTGTGATTTAGTGCCATTTCTGACCCGGGGCCACGAAATACTAAAAACCGTGTATTATAGGCTGTAATTTGGGCTGTTCGGCAGGTCGTACTAGGCTGCGTTTCAGATTCTCGCGATTTTTGTACCACGTGTCCTGGGAGGTAGTAGAAGTTACTATGTTCGATTAAACCATCAAATATCACGTATTTATCCATTTTCTCGATAAACCGAGTTACCCCTGAAAAACGTTTATCGCATACCGACACCCTTAAATCTCCTCTGTTTATGCTAAAAAATTTGCGTGGGAGCTTTATCTGAGCTAATAAAATGTTTGTGTGATTTACTGTCATTTCTGACCCGGGGCCACAAAATACTAAAAACCGTGTATTATAGGCTGTAATTTGGGCCGTTCAGGAGGTCGTACTAGGTTGCGTTTCAGTTTCTCACGATTTTTTACCACGTGTCCTGGGACGTGGTAGAAGTTATCATGTTCGATTAAACAATCAGATAACACGTATTTATCCATTTTCTCGATAAACCGTGTTACCCCTGATAATCGTTTATCGCGTACCGCCACCGTCAAATCTCCTCCGTTTATGCTCAAAATTTACGTGGGAGCTTTATTTGAGCTAATAAAATGTTATTGTGATTTACTGCCATATCTGACCCGGGACAACAAAATAATGAAAACCGTATATTATAGGCTGTAATTTGGGCCGTTCGGGAGGTCGTACTAGGTTGTGTTTCAGTTTCTCATGATTTTTGTACCACGTGTCGTGGAACGTGGTAGAAGTTATCATGTTTGATTAAACCATCAGATAACACGTATTTATCCATTTTCTCGATAAACCGAGTTACCTCCGAAAAACGTTTATCGCATACGGACACCTACAAATATCCTCCGTTTATGCTCAAAATTTGCGTGTGAGCTTTATCTGAGCCAATAAAATGTATGTGTGATTTACTGCTATTTCTGACCCGGGGCCACAAAATACCGAAAATCGTGTGTTATAGGCCGTAATTTGGGCCGTTCGGGAGGTCGTACTAGGCTGCGTTTCAGTTTCTCACGATTTTTGTACCAGCTGTCCTGGGCCGTGGTAGAAGTTACCATGTTCGATTAAACCATCAGATAACACGTATTTATCCATTTTCTCGATAAACCGAGTTACCCCTGAAAAACGTTTATTGCATACCGACGTCCTCAAATCTCCTCCGTTTATGCTCAAAAATTGCGTGGGAGATTTATCTGAGCTAATAAAATGTTTGTGTGATTTACTGCGATTTCTGACCCAGGGCCACAAAATACTGAAAACCGTGTATTATTTGCGGTAATTTGGGCTTTTCGGGAGGTCGTACTATGCTGCATTTCAGATTCTCACGATTTTTGTACCACGTGTCCTGGGAGGTGGTAGAAGTTAACATGTTCAATTAAACCATCAGATAGCACGTGTTTATCCATTTTCTCGATAAACCGAGTTACCCTTGAAAAACGTTTATCGCATACCGACACCCTCAAATCTCCTCCGTTTATGCTTAAAATTTGCGTGGGACCTTTATCTGAGCCAATAAAATGTTTGTGTGATTTACTGCTATTTCTGACCCGGGACCACAAAATACTGAAAATCGTGTTGATGCGTGCATTTTATATAGATCTTTTAGGCCATTTTTGCACGCTTTTCCATGCTCATTTAGTAGTGTTACACTACAAATATTCCCTGAATAGTCTACTTTGGTTTGTTTTGTAATATTGCAGATATGAACCAGAATGACGGAAAAGTAGCCATCTTGTAGCTCCTCAAGCATGCATAAGTGAGTCGGAAAGGAATCTTGGTGTCTCGGAATGCATGGAGTCGTGTTGAAGGAATGAATGAACGAAGTCCATGAGCAAAATTCTCGTTCGAGTTATAAAAGCCTTCGATCGACCACCTTTTGTTTAGAAGACCTCGATCGAGTAACCATTCTACTCGATCGAGCTGATGGATTTGGGCAATTACTCGATCGAGCATTATGTCTACTCGATCGAGTGATTTGGACAACAATTTCTACTCGATCGAGTTGTGTCATACTAATGGGCTTCGCGAGATAGTGTATTAAGCATTGGACGCCTTGTAATTTGTTATGCTACTTAAGGGTGAAACTACGTAACAATAAACATCATCTCCTTACTCTAGACTGGAGACTGGACAGCAACTTTTTACCCTAAACTTTACTTTTGACTGTTATTATGGATCTGAATTGGAAGACTTCTTCTGACTTTCTTCTTCTTTCTAATTCGGTATTATTGTTCTTAAATTCAATTAATTACTTATCTATGTCTCTTTGTTCCTTATTTGTTGTTGTTGTTGTTCTTATTCCTATTATGCGTAGCTAATTCCTTTGCTAGGATTTATGGGACCCGTGGCTTAGGTATGATGAATTGAGTAGTAGTCTTTAGATTAGGTTTGGAAGCAATCTTCACATTTAATAGCTTTTGATTGTTTGAGTCGACGCATTCAATTGATTGACTTGATACCCCCTTGACCTAGATCGAGAGATTGGAAGAGGGCAGATCAGTGATGAACTTTGGGATTTTGCTAATGAGGGCGAGAGCTAAGTTAGTATATCTTAGGGCGAATAGCGGACCGAGAGGACCTTTTCACTACCCACAAACCTGTTTAGATATTACTTTGATTTCTATTCTGACCCTAGATGCCATGGGGAACCGACAATCCTAGTTCTTCTTCTTTCTGATATTTCGCTCTTTATTTCTCTTTCCCTTTTCTCTTGTAGTGTTAGAAAATTATTTAAACCAACCCCCAGATTTTGTTACTTCGACAGACATAGCAAGTTACAGGATTCCCTCTCCCTGTGGATTCAATACCCGACTGCCTCTACTGCATTTTGTTGAGACCGTTAGGTTTTATTTTTGATAGGGTTGCGATAGCCGTGTCAAATTTTGGCGCCGTTTCCGGGGAGACGGTGTAATTTTGTAGCTTTCTTTAGTTTGTCTCTGGTCTCGAGGAATTTATTCCTTGAGGCTGTTCTCATATTTGAGTTAGTGTTTAGTATTTGCAAGTATAAATCCTAAAAGAGGACCATTTGAACCTGCTGCTGCTGTAATTTCTCTGCAAGATGCCTAAGATTGCTAGTCATTTTGAGCCCAGTGCTGAGACTCTGCCTAAGGGAACCACTCTCCCTCTTGCTGATGAGGGTACCTTCACAATACATCCGTCCTACTATAGTTTAGTGGAGCGGAATTTATTCGGGGGTATGGTAGATGAAGATCCAGCTAGGCATGTAGAGGTATTTACAGACTATTGTTCCGCCATTCCTGTAGTTGCTGGTGTTACGCAAGACAAGGTAAAGGAATTCCTTTTTCCTTTTTCATTGACTGGCGATGCTAAGGATTGGTGGAGAGATTTAGATAAGAAGGCCGCTGGTGTTAAAGATTGGAGTTCGTTAGCTTTAGCCTTCTATAGACGGTATTTTCCTCCTCAGCGAACCAATGCGCTGCGCCGCCAGATCACGAATTTTACTCAATCTACTACTGAAGATTTGAGTGTAGCATGGGCCAGGTTCAAGAAGCTAGTTCGCTCAGTTCCGCATCATGGGTTTGAGCAATGGTTTTTGTGCAACCAATTTTACAATGGGTTGCTTTATGAGCAAAGAATGGTTCTGGATGCTGCTCCACGAGGAAGATTTCAGGCTAATGTGGAGGATGATGAAGGGTGGCAACTCATTGAAAATATGGTCATCCATTCTGCTAGCTACGGTAATCCTAGAGCGGAGAGAAGGAGGGACACTGTTGTTGAAGAAGTTCATGTGGTAGAAACGGGGAATTTGGGTGAAATACACCAGGTTCAAGCTATTGAGATTGTTTGTGGTAGATGCGGTGATGAAAGACATGACCCTATTACTTGTTTGGCTGATTCAGTAAGGGTTCTTGCTTATAGGAAATTCAAGCAAGGGGGTTCTTTTTCCGAGTTATATGCCGAGTTAACCGCTGCAAAATCTCAACCACCCGTGGATGAAGGCAAGGTACTCATTACCCAAGCCGAATATGAAGATCTCAAGGCCACTATCAACGCACAAAAGCTTGAGCAACAATCTAGTGCGGATACCCTCCGGAAACTGCTCGACAGATGCAATTCGCTACTCCCAAACAATGACCCAGTCAATGCCATAAATCTGAGAAGTGGTCATGCTTATGACGGTCCTGTACACGTCCCTGAAAGCACACATACCGAGGTCGATGATATCTCTGATGAGTTAACTGAAGATGTACAGAGAAGTGATCGATCGACTGAGAATGCCATTCGATCGAATGATTTTGTTAATGATACTGCTCGATCGAGTAAACCCACTACTCGATCGAGTGATTTAGCTGAAGAAATTCCTCGATCGAGTAGTAAACATACTCGATCGAGTAGCTCGGTGTTAGAAGATCTTCGATCGAGTAACCCTTCCACTCGATCGAAGGATGTTGAGGAAGAAATCAGTCGATCGAGTGCTCAGAAGTCTCGATCGAGTGAAGATCAGACATCAGGCACGCGAATCGAGATTGTGTGCGATGAAGTACCTTCCCCTGCTGCGAAGGTACCGAGTAAAGAGAAAATCGGGGACCCGTTTGCGATGGTCAGAGTCCCATACCCAGGTTGTTTGCGTGATTCAAAGACGGAGAAACAGTTCAACAAATTTGTGGACATGGTTAAAAACATTCAGGTAACTGTGCCTTTTGCCGAGCTAATCCCTCAAGTACCTCCTTACGGCAAATTTATGAAAGATATTGTTACGCGTAAGAAGGCACTTGAGAGTTTCGCTACTGTCGCTTTTATGGAAGAGTCTAGTAGTTTAATTCTGAATAAGTCTCCCCCTAAACTTAAGGATCCGGGTAGTTTCTCTATTACTTGTGTTATAGGAGATGTCGTGATAGATAAGGCACTATGTGATCTTAGAGCTAGTGTAAGTGTCATGCCTTATTCTATCTGTCGAAAGCTTAACATGGGTTGTCTGAAGACGACCAATATCACCCTGCAGATGGCTGATAGATCTGTTAGGAGACCCTTAGGTGTCGTAGAAGACGTGCCCGTTAAGGTGGGCAAGTTATTTATTCCTGTTGACTTCATAGTCTTAGACATTGCTGAGGATACTCGTACCCAAATTATTTTGGGTCGGCCGTTTTTGTGTAAAGCTGGGGCCATTATAGATGTTAAACACGGGCGTTTAACTCTAGCTATAGGGGATGATACAGTTTCATTCAGTTTACCTGACACTTTATCTAGACCAATGATAGAGGATGCCTGCTTTTCTGTTGATATCATTGATGAGTTCACTTATGAGTTCTGGCCGGATTCCTTGATAAAGGATCCGTTGGAATCTTTAACATTGTTAGATGAGTGTGCAGATTATTTTGATAACAATGACGGTGTGCTGAAATTGCTTAGAGATACTGCCGATGAGGAAGAATTGACTGACGCGGAGGAAGAACAGCTGGGACACCTGGGTCACGCCTTGTGTTCCGTCGCGGTAAAAGTTCCCGAGCGTAAGCCTCTTCCAACTCACCTTAAATATGATTTTCTTGATAATACTGAGCAATTTCCAGTTATTGTCAGTTCTAAACTGAATGAGGAACAGCTAACCGCTTTGTTGGCTGTACTTAAGGGGAACAGGAAAGCAATGGGTTATTCACTGGATGACATCAAGGGCATCAGCCCTGATGTCTGTATGCACAGGATTGAGCTGGAAGAAGGTCACAAACCTTGCAGACAGGGTCAGCGGAAGCTGAACCCGAAGATGGAGGAGGTTGTGATGACCGAGGTGATGAAACTACTCGATGCAGGTATTATTTATTCAGTTGGTCACTCCAAATGGGTAAGCCCAGTTCAGGTCGTACCCAAGAAAGGAGGTACTACAGTTGTTAAAAATGAAAAGAATGAATTAATACCTACTCGACTAGTAACTGGGTGGCGGATGTGTATAGACTATAGGCAGTTAAATGCCGCCACCAAGAAAGATCATTTCCCCCTTCCTTTCATTGATCAGATGATAGAAAGGTTAGCTTCTCATGAGTTTTTCTGTTATCTGGATGGGTACTCAGGGTTCTTTCAGATCCCTATTCATCCAGATGATCAGGAAAAGACTACTTTTACTTGTCCTAAGGGTGTTTTTGCTTATCGTAGAATGCCTTTTGGTTTGTGTAATGCCCCTGCTACCTTTCAGAGGTGCATGATGGGGATATTTTCTGAGTATATAGAGTCTATCGTGGAAGTCTTTATGGATGACTTCAGTGTCTATGGGAATGATTTTGATAAATGTTTAGCTAACCTTGACAAAGTTTTGCAGCGTTGTATCGAGGTTAATCTGGTGCTAAACTGGGAAAAGTGCCATTTCATGGTCAATGAGGGAGTAGTCCTTGGGCACTTGGTTTCGAATAGGGGTATTGAGGTAGACAGAGCAAAGGTGCAAGTGATTCAGCAATTACCCCCTCCTATTAATGTAAAGGGGGTGAGGAGTTTCCTTGGTCACGCCGGTTTTTATCGCCGGTTCATCAAGGACTTCTCTAAAATTACTAAACCACTTACACAGTTGCTATTAAAAGATGCTCCTTTCAATTTTACTGATGATTGTTAACACCTTGAAACAGGCTTTGGTCTCCGCACCCATCATTCAGCCTCCCGATTGGACGCTGTCGTTTGAGATTTTGTGCAATGCAAGCGATTACGCACTAGGAGCGGTGCTCGGCCAGCGGAAAGACAAAGCTTTGAATGTTATTTACTATGCGAGCCGAACTCTGGATGAGACTCAAGTGAAATATGTTACCACTGAGAAGGAGCTTTTAGCTGTAGTTTATGCGCTTGATAAATTTAGATCATATCTGTTGGGTTCTAAAGTTATTGTTTTTACAGATCATGCAGCGCTAAAACACCTTCTGAATAAGAAGGAAGCTAAACCCAGGTTGCTGCGGTGGATACTCCTTCTCCAGGAGTTTGATCTGGAAATCAGGGACAAGAAAGGCGCTGAGAATGTTGTAGCGGATCATCTTTCGCGTTTGACGCGACAAGAGGGGGAGGATTCTCTTCTCATTAATGATTTGTTGCTGATGATACTTTATGCACTGTCTATTCTATTAAATCTAAAGATGGTGTTGAACCCTGGTTTGCAGATTATGCCAATCACATTGTCAGCCAGAAGCTGCCACCTGATATGTCCTATCAGCAGCGGAATAAATTCCTACATGATGTGCGTGATTATTTCTGGGATGATCCATACTTGTTCAAGTCATGCGCAGACGGTCTATTCCGACGGTGTGTTCCACAATGGGAGATCAAAGTCATCTTAGAAGGCTGCCATTCTTCCCCTTGTGAAGGTCACCACGGTCCATCGCGCACCGTGGCTAAGGTATTACAGTCTGGTTTTTATTGGCCGACTCTCTTTTCTGACACTAAAGCTTTTGTTGCTAGCTGTGATGCTTGCCAGCGGACAGGGAACATATCAAAGAGACATGAGATGCCCCAAAACGGCATTTTAGAGGTCGAGCTTTTTGATGTCTGGGGCATTGATTATCAAGGACCATTCCCGTCGAGTCTGGGTAACAGGTATATTCTGGTAGCTGTAGATTATGTGTCTAAATGGGTAGAAGCGATTGCTACTCCCAACTGTGATGCCAAGACCGTGATTAAGCTGTTTCGTAAGACCATTTTCCCTCGTTTTGGCGCCCCTAGGGTTGTCATTAGTGATAGGGGTATGCATTTTAGGGACCAGCAGCTAACGACCTTCCTGTATAAATATGGTGTTAAACATCGTAGGGGTTTGGGGTATCATCCTCAGACTAGTGGGCAGGTTGAAGTCTCTAATAGGGAACTAAAGGAGATTCTAAGTAAGGTCGTGTCTAAATCACGGAAGGATTGGAGTGCCAAACTAGAGGACACATTATGGGCCTACAGAACCGCATTCAAGACACCTATCGGTGCCTCACCGTATCGATTAGTGTATGGGAAGTCCTGTCATTTACCTGTTGAGCTAGAACATAAAGCCTGGTGGGCAGTTCGCCAACTTAATTATGATGCTAACTTGTGTGGTGAGAAACGTTTGTTGCAGCTCGATGCATTAGAGGAATTCCGTCTGAATGCCTATGATAGCTCGCGTATTTAAAAAGAAAAGACCAAACGTTGACACGATAAGAGAATCATACCTCGCGAGTTCCAAGTCGGGCAGAAGGTGTTGCTATTCAATGCCCGACTGCGTCTATTTCCTGGTAAGCTGAAATCTAGGTGGAGTGTTCCGTACACAGTAACTGCTGTTACTCAGTTTGGATCCGTTGAGATAGAAGACTCCGAGGGTCAACGGTTCAAGGTTAATGGACACCAAGTGAAACATTACTATGGCGCTGACAAAGTCGTGGGTCGCGTCGAAGTGGTCTTCTTCGACGGAAACGAGGAGCTTGATGATTGAAGCTCAAGGGTCGTGCGGGACCTTATAAACCTGCGCTTATCGGGAGGCAACCCGATCTATTATTGTTCTGTTGTACCGTTTTCATAACTTTTTAGTAGTTTATTTTTGTTTTATTGTTCAAACAATTCAATTGCGTCCTTTCTTGCTTCTCGCAGTTTTGGTATTAATTGCTCTGACACTTTTGTTCGATCGAGTAGGATTTCAACTCGATCGAGCACAATAACCCCTCGATCAAGCACTCTGGATACTCGATCGAGCACTCTGGAAACTCGATCGAGTACTTCTGCGGAGAACCCTCTCGGACGAGCTGTTTTCCCAGTCGATCGAGAAGACTCTCTCTCGCTTTCACTCGATCGAGGAGTTTTCTACTCGATCGACTCCCCGGAGCACATCCTTCCGGTCCGGTTTGGGTAAGTCGGCTCTACACGCGTTCCTGTAAGTTTCCGACTCTTTCTAGCTTGCAATTCTTTTACTTTACTTTGTACAATGGGGACATTGTACGGTTTGGTTTGGGGAGGTTTTGCATCCATATCGTGTCTGCATTTCGTTTTTACTGCATTTTGAGACATTTCGTTTTTACTGCATTTTCGTATGCATTGTTAATCACTCATAAAATTCCAAAAATTTCAAAAATTCCCATGTTTATTTTTGCATTTTAGTCGCGTCGGAACGATTTTCTCCTACTCTTCATCGAGTCTCGACTTAAGCCTTGCACAGTTAATATCTCTTGCATGATCATTTGCTGTTAATCGATGCTGAACGAATAGACTTGACTTGACATGTTGGCAACCTACTTACATATCCTGAGGATTAGAGCTCTTAAACTGGTGTCATCTATGACCAGTTCAAATAGGATTGTGAGTAGTTACTCCCTCGTGTCATCGCATTGCATGTATATGAAATTTGATTCTTATTGCCTGCACGTACGGGTTCGCGGTCGGTATCACATGTTTGGAGAATGCTTGCAATTTCTCTTTTTCTCATTTACCCAATTAACTCCACATTTAGCCAAAACTGCCAGTTGACCCACAATCCACATCCCAAATTTAGCCTACCTTGCGTCGAGCTAGTCTAATGTTGGTTGTTGAGGTATTTACTTCATTTTATCAGTTGGTTTGCATCCTTGCTACGGAGTTGGTATCTGAAGAATTTGGGAATCGAAGTTGAAATTGTTCTCGTGGAAATGTTAGCTGAAGATTTTGAAAAAGAAAAAAAAAGAGAATAAAAATAATAAAGAAAAAGAAAAAGAAAATGGTCTCTGTTCCCATGCTTTATTCATATCATTTGGGGATTCATTAAAGAGCTGAATAAGCTAACCCGTTTCGTGTCCACTCCATCCTGTTGGTTCTAGTGAGTTGTTGGCCGAATCATGGTCGTGTACTTCATTATGAGATAAGAAGACGGATTTTGTCATTCGATTAAGATCAGGTAGCTAACTTGACGCTTTACCTCCTCTATTCCATTATTGTTTTGCCCCTTCTTACCCATAACCTCACTTATCCAAATATTGCGAGTATTCGGCGTGTGATAGTCCTTGAATGGTGGTTGTGCGTGTGTACGGCAACTGAATCTTTTATCATGTTAGTTGGCATTGCATGAACGCGACGGTCGTAGTTAGGTGAGCGACTATTTTCTCCATCTCTCTCTTACACATAACTTGCTTACCCTTTGCTTTGCTGAGAGAAGAGTGACCCGTGAGAGTCCGACATTGATGGTCTGGCAAGGTCGACGGTTCAGTTCGTTTGCATTTGATATCATTGCTGAGCTTGATTGTTGCATTAAATTGGTTCAAGCAGGCGATTTGCGGTAGTCCGGAGTTTATTTGTTTCATTTGTTTATTGCATCCTTTTTGCTTGAGGACAAGCAAAGGTTTGGTTTGGGAAAGTTTGATGCGTGCATTTTATATAGACCTTTTAGGCCATTTTTGCACGCATTTACATGCTCATTTAGTAGTGTTACACTACAAATATCCCCCGAATAGTCTACTATGGTTTGTTTTGTAATATTTGCAGATATGAACCAAAATGACGGAAAACTAGCCATCTTGTAGCTCCTCAAGCATGCATAAGTGAGTCGGAAAGGAATTTTGGTGTCTCGGAATGCATGGAGTCGTGTTTAAGGAATGAATGAACGAAGTCCATGAGAAAAATTCTCGTTCGAGTTATAAAAGCCTTCGATCGACCACCTTTTGTTTAGAAGACCTCGATCGAGTAACCATTCTACTCAATCGAGCTGATGAATTTGGGCAATTTCTCGATCGAGCATTATGTCTACTCGATCGAGTGATTTGGACAACAATTTCTACTCGATCGAGTTATTTCATACTAATGGGCTTCGCGAGATAGGGTATTAAGCATTGGGCGCCTTGTAATTTGTTATGCTACTTAAGGGTGAAACTACGTAACAATAGACATCATCTCCTTACTCTAGACTGGAGACTAGACATCAACTTTTTACCCTAAACTTTACTTTTGACTGTTATTATGGATCTGAATTGGAAGACTTCTTCTGACTTTCTTTTTCTTTCTAATTCGGTATTATTGTTCTTAAATTCAATTAATTACTTATCTATGTCTCTTTGTTCCTTATTTGTTGTTGTTGTTGTTGTTGTTCTTATTCCTATTATGCGTAGCTAATTCCTTTGCTAGGATTTAGGGGACCCGTGGCTTAGGTATGATGAATTGATTAGTAGTCTTTAGATTATAGGTTTGGAAGCAATCTTCACATTTAATAGCTTTTGATTGTTTGAGTCGACGCATTCAAATGATTGACTTGATACCCCCTTGACCTAGATCGAGAGATTGGAAGAGGGCAGATCAGTGATGAACTTTGGGATTTTGCTAATGAGGGCGAGAGCTAAGTTAGTATATCATAGGGCGAATAGCGGACCGAGAGGACCTTTTCACTACCCACAAACCTGTTTAGATATTACTTTGATTTCTATCCTGACCCTAGATGCCATGGGGAACCGACAATCCTAGTTCTTCTTCTTTCTGATATTTCGCTCTTTATTTCTCTTTCCCTTTTCTCTTGTAGTGTTAGAAAATTATTTAAACCAACCCCCAGATTTTGTTACTTCGACAGACATAGCAAGATACAGGATTCCCTCTCCATGTGGATTCGATACCCGACTGCCTCTACTGAATTTTGTTGAGACCGTTAGGTTTTATTATTGATAGGGTTGCGATAGCCGTGTCACGTGTGTTATAGGCTGTAATTTGGGCCGTTCAGGAGGTCGTACTGGGTTGCGTTTCAGTTTCTCATGATTATTGAACCACATGTCCTGGGCCGAGGTAGAAGTTATCATGTTCGATTAAAAAATAAGATAACACGTATTTATCAATTTTCTCGATAAACCGTGTTACCCCTTATAAACGTTTATCGCATACCGTCATACCGACACCCTCAAATCTCCTCCGTTTATGCTCAAAATTTGCGTGAGAGCTTTATCTGAGCTAATAAAATGTTTGTGTGATTTACTGCCATTTCTGACCCGGGCCACAAATTACTGAAAACCGTGTATTATAGGCTGTAATTTGGGCCGTTTGGGAGGTCGTACTAGGCTACGTTTCAGTTTCTCAAAATTTTTGTACCACGTGTCGTGGGACGTGTTAGAAGTTACCATGTTCGATCAAACCATCAGATAACACGTATTTATTTATTTTCTCGATAAACCGAGTTATCTTCGAAAAACGTTTATCGCATACGGACACCCTCAAATATCCTCCGTTTATGCTCAAAATTTGCGTGGGAGCTTTATCTGAGCCAATAAAATGTTTGTGTCATTTACTGCCATTTCTGACCCGGGGCCACAAAATACTGAAAACCGTGTATTATAGGCTGTAATTTGGGCCGTTCAGGAGGTCGTACTAGACTGCGTTTCAGATTTTCTCGATTTTTGTACCACGTGTCCTGGGAGGTCGTAGAAGTAACCATGTTCAATTAAACCATCAGATAACACGTGTTTATCCATTTTCTCGATAAACCGAGTTACCCCTGAAAAACGTTTATCGCATACCGACACCCTCAAATCTCCTCCGTTTATGCTTAAAATTTGCGTGGGACCTTCATCTGAGCTAATAAAATGTTTGTGTGATTAATTGCTATTTCTGACCCGGAGCCACAAAATACTGAAAACCGTATATTATAGGCTGTTATTTGGGCCGTTCGGGAGGTCGTACACGGCTGCGTTTCAGTTTCTCACGATTTTTGTACCACGTGTCCTGGGACGTGGTAGAATTACCATGTTCGATTAAACAATCAGATAACACGTATTTATCCATTTTCTCGATAAACCGAGTTACCCGTGATAAACGTTTATCGCATACCGACACCCTCAAATATCCTCCGTTTATGCTCAAAATTTGCGTGGGAGCTTTATCTGAGCTAATAAAAGTTTTTTGTGATTTACTGCCATTTCTGACCCGAGGCCACAAAATACTGAAAACCGTTTATTATAGGTTGTAATTTGGGCCATTCGGGAGGTCGTACTAGGCTGCAGTTCAGTTTCTCACGATTTTTGTACCACTTGTCCTGGGACGTGGTAGAAGTTACCATGTTCGATTAAACAATCAGATAACACGTATTTATCCATTTTCTCGATAAACCGTGTTACCCCTTATAAACGTTTATCGCATACCGTCACCCTCAAATAACCTCCGTTTATGCTCAAAATTTGCGTGGGAGCTTTATCTGAGCTAATTAAATGTTTGTGTGATTTACTGCCATTTCTGACCCGGGGTCACAAAATACTGAAAACAGTGTATTATAGGCTGTAATTTGGGCCGTTCGGGAGGTCGTACTAGGCTGCGTTTCAGTTTCACACGATTTTTGTACCACGTGTCGTGGGACGTGGTAGAACTTACCATGTTCGATTAAACCTTCAGATAACACGTATTTATCCATTTTTTCGATAAACCGAGTTACCTCCGAAAAACGTTTATCGCATACGGACACCCTCAAATATTTTCCGTTTATGCTCAAAGTTTGCGTGGGAGTTTTATCTGAACCAATAAAATGTTTGTGTGATTTACTGCTATTTCTGACCCGGGGCCACAAAATACCGAAAATCGTGTGTTATAGGCTGTAATTTGGGTCGTTCGGGAGGTCGTACTGGGCTGCGTTTCAGTTTCTCATGATTTTTGAACCACGTGTCCTGGGCCGTGGTAGAAGTTACCATGTTCGATAAAACCATCAGATAACACGTATTTATCCATTTTCTCAATAAACCGTGTTACCCCTGAAAAACGTTTATTGCATACCGACATCGTCAAATCTCCTCCGTTTATGCTCAAAATTTGCGTGGGAGCTTTATCTGACCTAATAAATTGTTTGTGTGATTTACTGCTATTTCTGACCCGGGACCACAAAATACTAAAAACCGTTAATTATAGGCTGTAATTTGGGCCGTTCGGGAGGTCATATTAGGCTGCGTTTCAATTTCTCAAGATTTTTTTACCACGTGTCCTGGGCCGTGGTAGAAGTTACCATGTTCGATAAAACCATCGGATAACAGGTCTTTATCCATTTTCTTGATAAACCGTGTTACCCCTGATAAACGTTTATTGCATACCGACGTCCTCAAATCTCCTCCGTTTATGCTCAAAATTTGCGTTGGAGCTTTATCTGAGCTAATAAAATGTTTATGTGATTTACTGCCATTTTTGACCCGGGGCCACAAAATATTGAAAACCGTGTATTATAAGCTGTAATTTGGGCCGTTCGGGAGGTCGTACTAGGCTGCGTTTAAGTTTCTCACGATTTTTGTACCACGTGTCCTGGGACGTGGTAGAAGTTAACATGTTCGATTAAACAATCAGATAACACGTATTTATATAATTTCTCGATAAACCGTGTTACCCCTTATAAACGTTTATCGCATACCGGAACCCTCAAATCTCCTCCGTTTATGCTCAAAATTTGCGTTGGAGCTTTATCTGACCTAATAATATGTTTGTGTGATTTACTGCTATTTCTGACCCGGGGCCACAAAATACTGAAAACCGTGTATTATAGGCTGTAATTTGGGCCGTTCGGGATGTCGTACTAGGCTGCGTTTCAGTTTCTCACGATTTTGTACCACCTGTCCTGGGCCGTGGTAGAAGTTACCATGTTCGTTTAAACAATCAGTTAACACGTATTTATCCATTTTCTCGACAAACCGTGTTACCCCTTATAAACGTTTATCGCATACCGACACCCTCAAATATCCTCCGTTTATGCTCTAAATTTGTGTGGAAACTTTATCTGAGCTAATAAAATGTTTGTGTGATTTACTGCCATTTCTGACCCGGGACCACAAAATACTGAAAACCGTGTATTATAGGCAGTAATTTGTGCCGTTCGGGAGGTCGTACTAGGCTGCGTTTTTGTTTCTCACGATTTTTGTATCACGTGTCGTGGGACGTGATAGAAGTTATTATGTTCGATTAAACCTTCAGATAACACGTATTTATCTATTTTCTCGATAAACCGAGTTACCTCAGAAAATCGTTTATCGCATACGGACACCCTCAAATATCCTCCGTTTATGCTCAAAATTGGCGTGGGAGCTTTATCTGAGCTATTAAAATTTTTGTGTGATTTACTGCTATTTCTGACCCGGGGCCACAAAATACTGAAAACCGTGTATTATAGGCTGCAATTTGGGCTGTTCGGGAGGTCGTACTAGGCAGCGTTTCAGTTTCTCACGATTTTTGTACCACGTGTCCTGGGTGGTGGTAGAAGTTAACATGTTTGATTAAATCATCAGATAACACGTGTTTATCCATTTTCTCGATAAACCGAGTTACACCTAAAAAACGTTTATCGCATACCGACACCCTCAAATCTCCTCCGTTTATGCTCAAAATTTGCGTGGGAGCTTTATATGAGCAAATAATATTTTTGTGTGATTTACTGCTATTTCTGACCCGGCGCCACAAAATACTGAAAACCGTGTATTATAGATTATAATTTGGGCCGTTCGGGAGGTCGTACTAGGCTGCGTTTCAGTTTCTCACGATTTTTGTACCACCTTTTCTGGGCCGTGGTAGAAGTTACCATGCTCGATTAAACAATCAGATAACACGTATTTATCCATTTTCTCGATAAACCGTGTTACCCCTTATAATTGTTTATCGCATACCGGCACCCTCAAATCTCCTCCGTTTATGCTCAAAATTAGCGTAGGAGCTTTATCTGAGCTATTAAAATTTTTGTGTGATTTACTGCTATTTCTTACCCGGGGCCACAAAATACTGAAAACCGTGTATTATAGGCTGTAAATTGGGCTGTTCGGGAGGTCGTACTAGGCTGCGTTTCAGATTCTCACGATTTTTGTACCACGTGTCCTGGGTGGTGGTAGAAGTTAACATGTTTGATTAAATCATCAGATAACACGTGTTTATCCATTTTCTCGATAAACCGAGTTACCCCTGAAAAACGTTTATCGCATACCGACACCCTCAAATCTCCTCCGTTTATGCTCAAAATTTGCGTGAGAGCTTTTTCTGAGCTAATTATTTTTTTGTGTGATTTACTGCCATTTATGACCTGTGGCCACAAAATACTGAAAACCGTGTATTATAGGTTGTAATTAGGGCCGTTCGGGAGGTCGTACTAGGCTGCGTTTCAGTTTCTCACGATTTTTGTACCACGTGTCCTGGGACGTGGTAGAAACTAACATGTTCGATTAATTAATCAGATAACACGTATTTATCCATTTTCTCGATAAACCGTGTTACCCCTTCTAAACGTTTATCGCATATCGGCACCCTCAAATCTCTTCCGTTTATGCTCAAAATTTGCGTTGAAACTTTATCTGAGCTAATAATATGTTTGTGTGATTTACTGCCATTTCTGACCCGGGACCACAAAATACTGAAAACCGTGTATTATAGGTTGTAATTTAAGCCGTTCGTGAGGTCGTACTAGGCTGCGTTTCAGTTTCTCACGATTTTTGTACTATGTGTCCTGGACCGTGGTAGAAGTTACCATGTTCGATTAAACCATCAGATATTACGTATTTAGCCATTTTCTCGATAAACCGAGTTACCCCTGAAAAACGTTTATTGCATACCGACGTCCTCAAATCTCCTCCGTTTATGCTCACAAATTTTCTTGGGAGCTTTATCTGAGCCAATAAAATGTTTGTGTAATTTACTGCTATTTCTGACCCCGGGCCACAAAATACCGAAAATCGTGTGTTATAGGACGTAATTTGGGCCGTTCGGGAGGTCGTACTAGGCTGCGTTTCAGTTTCTTACGATTATTTGTACCATGTGTCCTGGGCCGTGGTAGAAGTTCCATGTTCGATTAAACCATCGGATAACACATATTTATCCATTTTCTCGATAAACTGTGTTACCCCTTATAAACGTTTATCGCGTACTGGCACCCTCAAATCTCCTCCGTTTTTGCTCAAAATTTGCGTTGGAGCTTTATCTGAGCTAATAATATGTTTGTGTGATTTACTGCCATTTCTGACCCGGGGCCACAAAATACTGAAAACCGTGTATTATAGGTTGTAATTAGGGCCGTTCGGGAGGTCGTACTAGGCTGCGTTTCAGTTTCTCACGATTTTTGTACCACGTGTCCTGGGACGTTGTAGAAGTAAACATGTTCGATTAAACAATCAGATAACACGTATTTATCCATTTTCTCGATAAACCGTGTTACCCCTTATAAACGTTTATCGCATACCGGAACCCTCAAATCTCCTCCGTTTATGCTCAAAATTTGCGTGGGAGCTTTATCTGAGCTAATAAAACTTTTGTGTGATTTACTGCTATTTCTGACCCAGGGCCACAAAATACTGAAAACCGTGTATTATAAGCTGTAATTTGTCCGTTCGGGAGGTCGTACTAGGCTGCGTTTCAATTTCTCACGATTTTTGTACCACCTGTCCTGAGCCGTGGTAGAAGTTACCATGCTCGATTAAACAATCAGATAACACGTATTTATCCATTTTCTCGATAAACCGAATTACCCCTGAAAAACGTTTATTTCATACCGACGTCCTCAAATCTCCTCCGTTTATGCTCAAAATTTGCGTGGGAGCTTTATCTGAGCTAAAGAAACTTTTGTGTGATTTACTGCTATTTCTGAGCCGGGGCCACAAAATACTTAAAACCGTGTATTATAGGCTATAATGTAGGCTGTTCGGGAGGTCGTACTAGGCTGCGTTTCAGATTCTCACGATTTTTGTACCACGTGTCCTGGGAGTTGGTAGAAGTTAACATGTTTGATTAAACCATCAGATAACACGTGCTTATTCATTTTCTCGATAAACCGAGTTACCCCTGAAAAACGTTTATCGCTTACCGACACCCTTAAATCTCCTCCGTTTATACTCAAACTTTGCGTGGGAGCTTTATCTGAGCTAATAAAATGTTTGTGTGATTTACTGTCATTTCTGACCCGGGGCCATAAAATACTGAAAACCGTGTATTATAGAATGTAATTTGGGCCGTTCGGGAGGTCGTACTAGGCTGCGTTTCAGTTTCTCACGATTTTTGTACCACGTGTCCTGGGACGTGGTAGAAGTTAACATGTTCGATTAAACAATCAGATAACACGTATTTATCCATTTTCTCGATAAACCGTGTTACCCCTTATAAACGTTTATCGCATACCGGCACCCTCAAATTTCCTCTGTTTATGCTCAAAATTTGCGTGGGAGCTTTATTTGAGCTACTAAAATATTTGTGTGATTTACTGCTATTTCTGGCCCGGGGCCACAAAATACTGAAAACCGTGTTTTATAGGCTGTAGTTTGGGTTGTTCGGGAGGTCGTACTAGGCTGCGTTTCAGATTCTCACGATTTTTGTACCACGTGTCCTGGGAGGTGGCAGAAGTTAACATGTTTGATTAAATCATCAGATAACACGTGTTTATCCATTTTCTCGATAAACCGAGTTACCCCTGAAAAACGTTTATCGCATACCGACAACCTCAAATCTCCTCAGTTTATGCTAAAAAATTTGCGTGGGAGCTTTATCTGAGCTAATAATATGTTTGTGTTATTTACTGTCATTTCTGATCCGGGGCCACAAAATACTGAAAACCGTGTATTAAAGGCTGTAATTTAGGCTGTTCGGGAGGTCGTACTAGGCTGCGTTTCAGATTCTCTTCATTTTTGTACCACGTGTCCTGGGAGGTGGTAGAAGTTAACATGTTTGATTAAATCATCAGATAACACGTGTTTATCTATTTTCTCGATAAACAGAGTTACCCCTGAAAAACGTTTATCGCATACCGACACCCTCAAATCTCCTCCGTTTATGCTCAAAATTTGCGTGGGAGCTTTATCTGAGCTAATAAAATGTTTGTGTGATTTATTGCCATTTCTGACCCGGGGCCACAAAATACTGAAAACCGTGTGTTATAGGCTGTAATTTGTCCGTTCGGGAGGTCGTACTAGGCTGCGTTTCAGTTTCTCACGATTTTAGTACCACGTGTCCTGGGACATGGTAGAAGTTAACATGTTCGATTAAACAATCAGATAACACGTGTTTATCCATTTTCTCGATAAACCGTGTTACCCCTTATAAACGTTTATCGCATACCGGCACCCTCAAATCTCCTCCCTTTATGCTCAAAATTTGAGTTAGAGCTTTATCTGAGCTAATAATATGTTTGTGTGATTTACTGCCATTTCTGACCCGGGGCCACAAAATACTGAAAACCGTGTATTATATAGGTTGTAATTTGGGCCGTTCGGGAGGTCGTACTAGGCTGCGTTTCAGTTTCTCATGATTTTTGTACCATGTGTCCTGGGCCGTGGTAGAAGTTACCATGTTCGATTAAACCATCAGATAACACGTATTTATTCATTTTCTCGATAAACCGAGTTACCCCTGAAAAACGTTTATTGCATACCGACGTCCTCAAATCTCCTCCGTTTATGCTCAAAATTTGCGTGGGAGCTTTATCTGATTTAATAAAACTTTTTTTTTAATTTACTGCTATTTCTGACCTGGGGCCACAAAATACTGAAAACCGTGTATTATAGACTGTAATTTAGGCTGTTCGGGAAGTCGTACTAGGCTGCGTTTCAGATTCTCACGATTTTTTTACCACGTGTCCTGGGAGGTGGTAGAAGTTAACATGTTTGATTAAACCATCAGATAACACGTGTTTATCAATTTTCTCGATAAACCGAGTTACCCCTGAAAAACGTTTATCGCATACCAAAAACTTCAAATCTCCTCCGTTTATGCTCAAAATTTGCGTGGGAGCTTTATTTGAGCTAATAAAATGTTTGTGTGATTTACTGCCATTTCTGACCCGGGGCCACAAAATACTAAAAACCGTGTATTATAGGCTTTAATTTGTCCGTTCGGGAGGTCGAACTAGGCTGCGTTTCAGTTTCTCACGATTTTTGTACCACCTGTCCTGGGCCGTGGTAGAAGTTACCATGCTCGATTATACAATCAGATAACACGTATTTATCCATTTTCTCGATAAACCGAGTTACCCCTGAAAAACGTTTATCGCATACCGACAACCTCAAATATCTTCAGTTTATGCTCAAAATTTGCGTGGAAGTTTTATCTGAGCTAATAATATGTTTGTGTGATTTAGTGCCATTTCTGACCCGGGGCCACAACATACTGAAAACCGTGTATTATAGGCTGTAATTTGGGCCGTTCGGGAGGTCGTTCTAGGCTGAGTTTTAGTTTCTCACGATTTTTGTACAACGTGTCCTGGGACGTGGTAGAAGTTATCATGTTCGATTAAACAATCAGATAACACATATTTATCCATTTTCTCGATAAACCGTGTTACCCCTTATAAACGTTTATCGCATACCGGCACCCTCAAATCTCCTCCGTTTATGCTCTCAATTTGCGTAGGAGCTTTATCTGAGCTAATAAATTGTTTGTATGATTTACTGCCATTTCTGACCCGGGTTCACAAAATACTGAAAACCGTGTATTATAGGCTGTAATTTGGGCCGTTCGGGAGGTCGTACTAGGCTGCGTTTCAGATTATCACGATTTTTGTACCACCTGTCTTGGGACGTGGTGGGACGTGGTAAAATTTACCATGTTCAATTAAACCATCAGAAAACACGTATTTATCCATTCTCTCGATAAACCGAGTTACCCCTAAAAAACGTTTATCGCATACCGACACCCTTAAATCTCCGCCGTTTATGCTCAAACTTTGCGTGGGAGCTTTATCTGAGCTAATAAAATGTTTGTGTGACTTACTGCCAATTCTGACCCGGGGACACAAAATACCGAAAACAATCAGATAACACGTATTTATCCATTTTCTCGATAAACCATGTTACCCCTTATAAACGTTTATCGCATACCGGCACCCTCAAATCTCCTCCGTTTATGCTCAAAATTTGCGTGGGAGCTTCATCTGAGCTAATAAAATGTTTGTATGATTTACTGCCATATCTGACCCGGGGCCACAAAATACTGAAAACCGTGTATTGTAGGCTGTAATTTGGGCCGTTCGGGAGGTCGTACTAGGTTGCGTTTCAGTTTCTCACGATTTTTGTACCACGTGTCCTAGGACGTGGTAGAAGTTATCATGTTCGATTAAAAAATCAGATAACACGTATTTATCCATTTTCTCGATAAACCGTGTTACCCCTGAAAAACGTTTATCGCATACCGACACCCTCAAATCTCCAACGTTTATGCTCAAAATTGACGTGGGAACTTAATCTGAGCTAATAAAATGTTTGTGTGACTTACTGCCATATCTGACCCGGGGACACAAAATACTGAAAACCGTGTATTATAGGCTGTAATTTGGGCCGTTCGGGAGGTCGTACTAGGCTTCGTTTCAGTTTCTCACGATTTTTGTACCACGTGTCCTGGGACGTGGTAGAAGTTATCATGTTCGATTAAACAATCAGATAACACGTATTTATCCATTTTCTTGATAAACCGTGTTACCCCTTATAAACGTTTATCGCATACCGGCACCCTCAAATCTCCTCCGTTTATGCTCAAAATTTGCGTGGGAGCTTTATCTGAGCTAATAAAATGTTTGTGTTATTTACTGCCATTTATGACCCGGGGCCACAAAATACTAAAAACCGTGTATTATAGGCTGTAAGTTGGGCCGTTCGGGAGGTCGTACTAGGCTGCGTTTCAGATTCTCACGATTTTTGTACCACCTGTCCTGGGACGTGGTAGAAGTTACCATGTTCAATTAAACCATCAGATAACACGTATTTATCCATTTTCTCGATAAACCGAGTTACCCCTAAAAAACGTTTATCGCATACCGACACCCTTAAATCTCCTCCGTTTATGCTCAAACTTTGCGTGGGAGCTTTATCTGAGCTAATAAAATGTTTGTGTGACTTACTGCCATTTCTGACCCGGGGACACAAAATACCGAAAACAATCAGATAACAAGTATTTATCCATTTTCTCGATAAACCATGTTACCCCTTATAAACGTTTATCGCATACCGGCACCCTCAAATCTCCTCCGTTTATACTCAAAACTTGCGTGGGAGCTTTATCTGAGCTAATAAAATGTTTGTGTGATTTACTGCCATTTCTGACCCGGGGCCACAAAATACTGAAAACCGTGTATTATAGGCTGTAATTTGGGCCGTTCGGGAGGTCGTATTAGGCTGCGTTTCAGTTTCTCACGATTTTTGTACCACGTGTCCTGGGAGGTGGTAGAAATTACCATGTTCGATTAAACCATCAGATAACACGTATTTATCCATTTTCTC
>JAIUZE010003432.1:0-23981 GCA_022085475.1 Heliosperma pusillum | reverse complement strand
GCAAAGAGTCCAACCAAAATACTTTCTTCGTGGTCGGATTGATCGCTGCTAGCACCCAATGTCTCCTAGAGATCGAGAGCCACATCATTATTAACAATCACAACATGCATCATAACCAAACATATAAAAATGCAATTGTATTTGGAATCGTAATATTAATTATATATTACCCGGCTTCATTATAAGGGGCAAAAATGAGCTTATTGTTTTTCGCCAATTCCCCAGCAATATAATTTACACGTTCTTCATACGAAAACATCTCGATATGCATAGATAAAACATTGGGGCACATGAATCCGTATTGAGGAAGTGGATTATTGGTCTCGGCGGGGATCACAACCGAGTTCAAGTACCTACATGCCGGTTTTAATTCCGATATTATAAACACTATATCTTACTTAGTCAGAATATTAGAATACTGCATGATTTAATTTATTAAGAAACTTACTTCATCCAAACATATAGGTGTTGGACATCAATCTCGTCAAGGCCAGCCCAAACGGCTAGCGTTTCCCCATCCAGCATTGCTTGGCGTTCTACCCCTACAATATCATTCTCGAGCGGAATAACTATTAATTGCTCGCTTGCTATGCGTCTCTCAGCCTCCTTATAAAGATCCAGCATCGCCACCGGTCGTACTTTTTCCATGTAAACGTTCCCATGATATTTAGTACCGGATAGACTCCTGACCTCTTTCAGCTTGGGGAAATGATGCGGTGTGCTACCTTTCAAAACCTACATGTGGCTAACTAAATTAAGTTGCTCTTTCAATGATGAGGCGATAGTAGAACTTAAAATAGAAAGAGAGTTGATTAAATACCTCATCAAGTTGTTGTTTTGCCGAGGTAGTAGAAAGATTATTGTCTATCGAGTTAGACTTATCCATGTTTTTTGTTACCTACAAAACAAAAATAAAACATATAAATTTCACTATTTATGAAGGTGATGAACAAAGACAAAAGGCGGGTTAAATTAGATGTATTTTTCGAACCCCGTCTACATTCTGTTGAATTTTACAATCACGAGCCAAGAAAATGTGGCTTTGAGGCCATTGGACAAAACCTTTAACCGCATCTGCCAGTATTACTATGTCGTCGCGGACTGTGACGGGCAGTTTACAGGTTTCATAGCCCTTCACGCCTCCCACTATCCCCACTTTTGCATGCTTCGGCAAGAGTGGTACGCCATGAACCAAGATGGTTTCCGCTGAGTCCTTGGGCTTTGGGCATACGAAAGCCCGAGCAACAATCACATTCTCTTTTAATGAAGGGTCGGCGAGACGAACAAGCCTCCGCTGTTTTGTGGCCTGAAGAATACGCATTATTTACTAAATACCAAAATATAATAGATATCATAAATGATCTATATTGAGTATATAATGTAAAGTTAGTTACAAGTATTTATTGTTGGTGGGTAGGCTATTAGACTTGAACATGTCCAGACCAGATTTAGCACTGACAGCATATACTAACTTCTTATATTCTACATACCTCCTTATTGTCACCCGTCTTCTCAGCCGGCTCCTCAAGTTGCGTCCCCTTTTCAGAGTTATTTACCTTATAAAATTACTTAACCAATCAAAGGCATGCAATGGCTGCTGGAAAGAACAAATGCAGAGGTTCAAAATGGTTAAGTCGTATTTACCTTATCGGCTTGAGGTATCAAAACCTCAGCAGCATTAGGTTCCTCACCCGTCTCCTCAAGTTGCGTCCCCTTTTCCGACTCATTTACCTAATAAAACAAACCAATCAAAGGCATGGCTGCTAGAAAGAACAAATGCAGAAAAAAAAGAAGAAGTCATATTTACCTTACCGGCTTGAGGTATTAAAACCTCGGCAGCAGTAGGTACCTCAACCATCTTCTCAGCCGTCTCCTCATGTATTGGCAAGGTAGTAGTGTCTGCCTCGTGGCAAATCTGTTGCACTACCTCGCCCTTTTTAATGACATCCTCCATCATCTTCAATTCTTCTTCGGAAGGCTTGCCTCCAGAATTCATCTTCAGTATGACGGAGGCCAATAACTGAACCTGCACGCCCAAAATGTAGAATCAGCAATTTGTTAAAACAATAACATGTGAATTTTAAATGACAATAACAAATGGTATACGTACCATGTCAGCATTCCCCTTATTTTTCTTCTTCTTGTTCGAGCTAGTTGTCCCATAATATTTCGTGACTCCGACATGTAATGGGACGCCCCTTAATCGACCTGGATGCTCGGGACGGCCGATCGCTCTAGCAAGAACGTCGTCACGACCCCTCGGAGTGAATTTCCCTTCCGCAACCTCCTTCAGAACATTCTCCTATAATATATTAAATAAACTTAATTTAATTTTTGTTACTAAAATAAATAGATAGTTAGACATACAAGAAATGAACAATAAAGTTATTAAAAACCCGTCTTAATAAAAATAATACTTACTATGTTGGCCAAGACTTCCTGATCATATTCGTTACATGTTCGGGATCCTTTAGGCGTGTGCCCTTCTTTATAAGTTACGTGCCGATTCAAGTCGGTCACACCTTTTGACACCTAAACGTTAACTCAAAAATAATATATGTATACATGTATATCAAGTCCAAGTATGATTAAAAAAATCTAATATATAGATGCTACTTACGAGATTTTCTTCTATCAATCTGTAACCGCCTCGAGAACCATAATATACCCCCCGCTTCTGTGAGATGTTAGCACGATTTCTGGCGCTAACGCTCTTCAAATCATATAAAATCGCAAGTAGCTGAGACAATTAGAAAATTATAGATACAAGTAGAGTTTTAGAAAAATGTAACCTGAAACTTTTAGAAAAATGTAACCTTAAGTAGAGTTTTACAAAAATGTAAACATATGACATGGATACTTAACCTGAAACTTTGCAGTAGCTCGTTTCGCCTTATAATTATCCCATTGTTGCTGAGTGATGTGGGGGTACTTTGTCGGTGGGCTCTTATGCATCTGCCCCGTCTCCTTGTCCACATACAAGTGTAATTTGGCAAGGTCACACCTCCACTGCCTTAAGACTGCCGCTGCCTGACGTAATAGATACTTATCATGGCAGTCTGGAATATCGAAAGCTTCCTGCATCATCATCATATATACTAATAAGCGGCTGTCTAATATCATACCTTTACACGAACCTTTATACGGCTTCCTGCCTTATGTAATAGTAACTTATGCAAAATAAAATGGTGTTTAGCTAAAGATATTATCATACCTTTATACGTTTCAAGAGTAAGTCTGCAATGAAGGATTTATATTCCTGAAATCATCTAAATCTATAGGCACAAACTGTTTGGTTGTAACTCCAATCCAAGTGGCTAAATGGCTAGCATTTGGACCAGTAGGAACACCTTTCACACTCCATTTTATTTCCATCGGCGTTTTTGCCGCTATAGCTGCAAGGGATGCAGAGCACTTCGAAGCACCCCTCTCACCAGGCTTATCCCCCTTATCATTGTTGTCTACTCTTTTCCGTTTTTCACCCATGATAATCCTAAGACACTAAGACCTTCAAAATAAATGAAATAGTAACGGAACAGAGTCATGCATACAGCGATTCTAAAACCCTAAGACCTTGAAATGAAGGAAATAGTAACTGAACAAATAAAGAGTCATGCAGAGATTCTAAAACTCTAAAAACTTAGAAAGGAATGAAACTACATGATAAAGAGAACGATAAATAGAAAATGAAAACAAAAAGATGAACTTCAAACTTAAAACCCTAAAGACGAAACACAAAAATTAACTGATAAAGAAAATGAGAACAGGGTGATGATAAAGAGAACAGGATGATGATCACGAGTACGAGGAGGATGATGATGATACTAAACAAAAAGATTTGTGTTGTAAACGAGGCTGATTGTAAACGAGGAGGATGATGATGATAATGTACGTGTGTAAAATTTACTCTATAGGATTGTAAATTATTTTTTATTAAGAGAAACTAAAGGGTTTATTAAGAGAAACTATTGACAACGGTTATCCTACAAACCACCGTTGTTATAGAGTAATAACAACGGTTAAAGAACACCCGTTGTAGAAAGTAATAACACTAAGACAACGGTTTATTTATTATAAACCGTTGTTGAAAGTAATAACAACGGTGAATTTCTAAAACACCGTTTTTATAGATTATGTATATTTTTTTTAATTTTTCAGATACGCGCGCGCGGTATTAAAATTTGAGGCACGAAATAAACTCATTAACTTTGCTCTAAATTAATTTATTTAACTTTGCTATAAATTTAATTTAATTTATTTTACTTTGCTCTAAATTTTATATTATAGGCGTAAGTTACGTTTAATTATTAGCTCGGATCGGGTTTGGCCTGGGAATCAATTCTAATCGGGTTAGATTCGGCGGGTTTGTAATTAATAACTTTATCGATCGGGTTAGTTATTAATTATTTGTAGTTTTTGATTCAATTACCTCGAATCGGGTCATTTTCTTTTTAATTAAGGAACTGGTTATTATAATTATCATGCATCACTAGTTAACCTGAAACTAATCGATCGGGTGGCCAGGCCAGCAGTTACGGATCGGGCAATCCACTTTCTATATCAGAGCAAGCGTACGTAATAGCTACGCACTTCAATTCGGGTCGATCACTTTTGGGCAGGGTCGGGGGCACGTGTCATTATTAATTACCTCGTATATATATATGTACTACTTATTGCAATAATATTGATGATAATTAATATAATATTGATGATGATGATATATATATATATAATAATTAAATGATGATGACTTCCGGATCTCTAATTAACGACGCTCGTACTACAATTTGCAATAATAACAGATTCATCAATGCACATACATGCAATTCAAGTAAGTATTATATATACACGTACGTCAATGCAATGTTTCCCAAATTAAATAATAATGATATATATATATATATATATATATATGGCCTGGGGGCGATCGACTTCGTTCATCCAATTCAAGTACGCTAATGAACGGGCCGTTTTTGCATCACAAACCTGAAACTGTCCGACCCAAAATTAATTAGCTCGATAGTATCGGGTTATTTTATTTAATTCGATAGAAATCATTATTTATTATCCGCGTGATGATTATTAAGTATCATTTTCGGGTCGGATCACTTTTAATTATTAAGTATCATTATTAGGATACGTGTGTTACTTCAAAATAACCCTAAACCCTAAACCCTAAACCCTAAACCCTAAACCCTAAACCCTAAACCCTAAACCCTTTTTTATATACTTCTAATTAATAATACATCAAAATATTGAACATCAATTCAAACACTTGAAACAACATTCTTTCTCATTGATTTCATTAGGAATAACCTAGATTTTATAATAAAGTACATTACATTCATCCGACATCAAATAAATAAAGATGTTAAATAATCCGGAACAATTCCGGTTAAGTGTAAAAAGTTTTTCTCACACTGCCACCAACAATCCGGAACAATATTGATGATACTGATGACTTCCGGATCATTAACCTCGTATTTTGCAATAACAGATTCAATGCCTGCAAGTACACGTCTTGCATGGGGAGATAAGGTAGGACGGGTACAGCTCAACATATCTCTTGCGGCATCCAACCTCCGAGTATAAGGCCGACGTGGGTAGACAGAGGACGATGATGATGACGACGCTTGGTTGACAAGTCGGACTGCTTCACGCCTCTTAATCCAATAATCCCCTCGATGTTCAATGGATCCTTTAATCAATGGGTGATGATCAGCGGGAACTACGGCAAGAGCCTCCTCCTCATCTGCAATCAATTTTGTAAGGGTCGTTTCATCGTTGGGAAGGTTAACTGCTGCCATTGATGATATTAATTTTAGGGTAGTTATGTAATCTTTAAAGGAGGGGTTTTGAGGCTGTATTTATAGAGGGGTTATGCTGCCATTGATGATGTTCAATGGATGCTTTAATCAATGCTGGTTCTGCTGTTGTTTATTCACGGGTTTGGACTGCAATATCTTTTAATTAAAAATAATAATATTGAGCAATAACAACGGTTATTGGTACAAAAGTTATTGGTACAAAAACCCGTTGTTATTACTAACCACAACGGTTTTCGTTACCACAACCGTTGTGATAGGGTTACTGCACATTGCAGTAAATGCATTGACTGCACATTGCAGTAAATGCATTGACTGCATATTCACACATTTACTCAATCAATAACGTACTGCATGCATGTGAATGTATCGTCGTTTTGGGAACCAATGCATGCATGTGAATCAATGCCTTCATGTGAACCAATGCATGCATGTGAATAAATAACTCCAATAAATAACTCTCTATAAATACAGCCTCAATACACGCAGGTTATCAACCACATACAAAATTCCCAACTCTAATCAATAACATATTTGCTAAACCATACAAAATTTCCCAGCCTCAATACTAACATCAACCATACAAAATGTCTGGAACTTTTACTAAACCATATGCTTGCATAATGAAAGAAATGCCTTGTCATATTGAGGGTGGCTACGTTGTGTGTAAAAGTTACAAAAAACTCCGTGATACGCTTATTCGAAATGGCTACTTAATAAGGAAGATGTGGCCAAATTATCATCGCGGGCACTTTACAGGGCATCTCGTTTTCGAGGTTGGGATGTCGGATGCTCATCGTGCGTCCGCATTCAAACTGGCAAGAATGTTTGACAAGGCCGGGCATGGGAGACAAGATTTTATTGAGAGCACGGACCACAAGCCTGGGCCATATCTAGGGGTGGCTTCCGAACATGAGCGTTACTGTTTCCCAAATGGGGTCGACCTCGTTGAAGTGACCCAGGTAGAGCAGTGGGAAGGGTTGGCTCTGGCCGAGGCTGACCCGATTGATGCATATGCTCTAGCGGTGGCAGCTATCCGGGAGATTTACCCGGACTCAATTTAATTTGTTGTTGTTGTTTGGTTGTCGTTGTTTGGTTGTTTGGTTGTTGTTGTTTTGGCGCCATTTGTGTGTGGCGCCGTTTGAACTTATAATTTAATAATATTAATGTTGATACGTTAATTTGTTTTTTGACTTAAGTTTAGAAGTAATTAAACTTATTCAATATAAAGCTATTCAATCGATAAAGCAAAATTAGAATTGAACGACATTCAGGAAATGACATTCACAAATTTGCTAATAAATGACGTTCAGGAAATAAACGACATTCAGGAAATGACATTCACAAATTCACAAATTCAAGAAATAGTTGATAAAAATAATAGCTGAGTAATAAGGGAGATGATGACAGAAAAATGATCGCTTTGTGATAGAGTTTTTGTGGTGCAGTACTACAGTCGTATTACTAATGTTGTGTGTTTTCTATCTACAAATATTGACAACGGTTATTATAAACAAACCGTTGTGATAGAGCAATGACTACGGTTATAGTAGTCTACCCGTTGTAATTAGTAAAAACTATGACAACGGTTTATGGTTATTAACAGTTGTTATAATCAATAACAACGGGTAGATTTACAACAACCGTTGTTGTTGCTTACCTTTATTTTTTTTAATTATAATTATAAGAGACAGCAATATCATAAGTACTATACACTGCAATAATAATCAGCAGAAACCAACAAAGACAGCAATATCATAAGCACTATACACTGCAATATCAGCAGAAACCAAAACATGGAGACTGTATAATGAATGACCAAAAGCTAAATAATTTGGGAATCTTCAACAATGACCAAAGCTAACAAAAACTAAAGACAATACCACCTCAGGATCGGGGAAGTTTCTTGCCCGACATAGTTTCTTCGTTAACCCAAATACCTTCACCATGATCATCACGCATATAGATGCTTTCAATGTTATCATGATCAGTGTCAACATTGTCGAAATAAGCTACAGTGGAAGAGTGATCCATTCCCTCAAACACGACATCCTGATCATTATCCCCATCATTATCGGGTGCACCCCGTCTACTCCTTATAGATAGTACAACAGACCATTTCTTATCCATCGGATCGGTGACATAGAACACTTGTTTAGCTTGGGATGCCATTATGAAAGGATCATCCTTATTATTGCCAACCTTATCCAAATTGACCAACGTAAATCCCATTTTATCATTTCGAACACAATTGTTGTTGTTATCAACCCAGTTACATCGAAACAGAGGTATTGTGAAATCAATGTAATCTAATACCAATATTTCTTGAATAACACCATAATAAAGGCATTTTCCCCAACTAGGGTTTTTATCTTTTGAAGTAGCAAAGTGCATTGCCTCAAATTCAGAACTCACACCACTATTTTGCATTGTGCTGAACTCATCTTGCTCGCGGGTGTAAAAAGTATAACCATTAATAGCAAAACCGCTGAAAAAAGTGGCCCTGGCATTTGGACCTAACCCAAGACGTAGTAACCTAGGAGAGATGTCATCACCATACAAATTCTTATACTCCAAGACAACATTCCTAAACCCCTCTCCAAATGTCTTCTTATGCTCGTTTGCAATCCACATCTCGCTCTTGTTTGGGTGATCGTATTTGAGCTCATCTTTGTGTGGTTCAATATAAGGTTGCACCTCATCTTCGTTGTTTAGCACATACGTATGTGCTAAATGTAACATGTCACGTGACACAATTTTTTCAACCCGGCCCCTAATACCTTTTCCGGTCATCCAGTCACTATGACGATTCTTTGGAACGCCAATTAACTCCTCAGGAGAGAGATGAGCGGAACAATATGCAAGAGCTTCGTCTAATATAGCACGTTCAGCAATACAACCTTCTGGACGATACCGATTAGATGTATAGTCCTTGTAGACTTTCATCAATCTTTCGAAAGGATACTGGTATCTCAAGTACACGGGCCCAAGGTACAAAATATCCCTAACCAAGTGAGTGGTCAGGTGAATCATGATAGTGAAGAAAGAGGGTGGAAAATACATTTCAAAATGACAAAGAGAGGTGACAACGAGGTCCTGCAATGAATCCGCAGCATCGGGATCGATGACTTTATCGCAGATGGACTGGAAGAAGAGACAGAATCTGGTAATAGCATATCGTACCTTTTCAGGTAAAATGGAGCGAATAGCCACGGATAGTAATTGTTGCATCAAAGTGTGACAATCATGTGACTTTAACCCGGTGAGTTTTAGATCTTGCATCGACACAAGGCTTTTGATGTTGGACGAATAACCATGTGGCACTTTAATTCCATTCAAGCATGCACAAAACTCTTTTTTCTCATTCCGTGAAAGGGTATACGCTGCTGGCGGTAAAAATGTACCATTACCTCTCTTCTGTGGTGCCAACTCTAGCCTAATACCCATCATTTGCATATCTTCCCTAGCTGCGGCGTTATCCTTTGTTTTAACGGGAACATTCAGGAGGGTATTGATAATATTATCACAGACATTTTTCTCAATGTGCATGAAATCGAGGCAATGCCTGACCTCCAGGTCAGGCCAATATGGAAGTTTATCAAAAAATATGGATCTTTTCTTATACCCACGAGTAGACAATTTAGAGCCGTTCTTCTTCCCATATTTTATCTATATATGCTTTACTTTCTGATAAACTTCATGCCCACTCAAAATTCTAGGAGGTTGACGATGTTCTTGACGTCCATTAAATGCTTTCTGCTGCTTGCGATAACAATGGTCAGGATCCAAGCCCCTCCTATGTCCCAAATACACATACTTATGAGAACACTTCAAGTATTCAGACTCGATATCCTCCCCACACAATGGACATGCCTCTTTCCCATGCACCGTATGCCCAGAAAGGTCGCCATAAGCCGGATAGTCGGTAATTGTACACAATAACATCGCTCTCAAATTGAAAGTTTCATTCCTATATGCATCAAATACTTCTATCCCACTATCCCACAAAATTCGCAAATCATCTAAAAGAGGTTCCAAATAGACATCTATATTATTTCCAGGTTGTTTAGGGCCGGAAATTAACAACGACAACATCAAGTACTTTCTTTTCATGCACACATATGGAGGTAAGTTGGATATTGCCAACACTACTGGCCAAGTACTATGTTGGGTACTCATGTTTCCATGTGGGTTCATTCCATCAGTGGACAGCGCTAGACGTAAGTTTCTAGGTTCAATGCCGAAATCGGGATACTTAGCGTCGAACGATTTCCATTGCATACCATCTGCCGGGTGTCTTAGCTTCCAATCATTTATTCTTCCAGTTTCATGCCAAGTTAACATTTTTGAATCATTGCTATTCGCAAACATCCTTATGAATCTTGGTATCACTGGAAAATACCATAACACCTTAGCCGGGATCCCTTCCTTATCCTTATAACGCCACTCAAAACAAACCGGACAATTGTTTAAGTTTTGATATAATTTTCGATACAATACGCAATCATTTGGACATGCATGTATTTTCTCATATTTCATACCCACCCCTCTAATTAGTTTTTTAGCCTCATATGTCTTAACGGGAAGAACATTACCATCTGGAAGCATGTCGGTTATCAAGGCTAATAAACTAGTGAAACATGTGTCACTAACCCCATTTGCCCCCTTGATATTATACAACTTCACCACAGCCGACATCTTTGTGTACTTACAACCAGGGGATAGAGGCGCTTCAGACTCACACAACTTCTTATACATGTTGTCAAGGTCATCCAAATTAATGTTTTCATCTTCAAAAGCATTTGATTCATCATCTTTTTCTTCATTATCTGTAGACCCAACATTCCACTCGTCTGCTTCCAACTCAACATACTCGGCAAACTCGGGATCATCAGTTATCCTTTCGTATACCTCAAGATCATCTTCTTCAAAATTATTATCTTCCTCTAATGATTCCCCATGAAAAATCCAACGGGTATAGGCTCGACTAAAACTATACTTTTCTAGGTGAATTTTAACGTCCGGAATAGCCATATACCTAATATTACCACATCTTTCACAAGGGCATGGAATACTAGAAGAACCATTCAAATTGTTCGCAACGACTTCATAAAATTCAGCTAAACCAACCTTATAGTTTGGGTCACTCATATTCGCAGCATTCATCCAAGTTCGAGTCATTTATCTACATTCGTAGTATATATAGTAAGCCAAGTAATTCAGAAAATCCAACTAATTAAAACTAATTCAATAATAAGCCAACTAATTCAGAAAATGCAATGTATAAGACAACTAATTCACAAATAAACGAAATTCAGGAAATCAATAAAGAAAAATTATTAGAATACCTGATTAATAAGAAATAGCAGCCGGAGATGATGACAAAGAGACGATCAGGAAATCAATAAATTATTAGTGTTTGTGGTTTTGTGATGCAGTATAATCGCTTTGTGTTTGTGTTTTTGTGTTGCAGTACAGTATTATTAGTGTTATGTGTTTTTTTCATCTTTATTAAAAGTATTGACAACGGTTATTATTCATATTCACCGTTGTTATTAGGTTACCTATTTACAACGGTTAACAAAGTTAAATCCGTTGTTACACCTAACAACAACGTACAACAAAATCATCTCCGTTGTTATTAATTTAAGCCAAATAATGCGCCAAATTAATAACACATTATAACAACGGGTTTTTCATACACGTTGTTATTAATTTTTATTATTTCGCGCTAAATTAATAACAACGGACATATAATAAACTGTTGTTATTAGTAAATTTATTTACAACAGTTATTTTAGTTCACGCCGTTGTTAAAACTAATAACAACGTTTGAAAAACTAACACCATTGTTATTAGGTTTAATAAAATTCCGCGGAAAAATATTTATCCATTCCACAACGGTTTTTCTTTATTTTCGTGAGTATGCGTTGTTGATGGGGCGTTGTTATTGCCTGTATTTGTAGTAGTGTAGCGGGCGTTGTCCCTGGATGAAACACCTCTAGACGTTCATTAGCTAGATGCTAAATAACCTTGTCTTTTGTTAACACTTTGAAAGACTACGTCTCTTGTAGTATTTTGTATTTGGTTTATAATATTTGGCACTCCTCGTATTTTCTATTTGCATGTTAAAATGTTTTAAAAACATCGTATTTCCGCTAATTAAATCACATGCATGTATGTTTTATTTCCGCATTCGCGAGGGTTGTCACAGTTGGTATCAGAGCTTTATCGCTCCCGACGCACACATGTGAACCCTAAACTTAAACTACTTGACCTTGAAATAATAAATGAGAGATGGGTAGAAGTTAAGGACTTTACTTGGTAGTCTATTTGTTTATGCTAATTGATAGGAGTAACTTAATTTGTTTTAGTTTCTTATGAAGATGGCTAGACCACGAGTAGTAGAGAATGTTATGCTGGAAGCTCTTACTCAAGTGTTGAAGAATCAACAGGATGCGGCTATTGTTCTAGCCATCCAAGTGCCCCCTCGGAAAGAAGATAATCATCAAGGAGGCTACGCTTGGGTAGCAGGTCAAATAGCTAGGAGTAAGATTATACCTTACAGTGGAGAGCCGGACCCTACCGAGCTATCGGAATGGTTCCGAGAGATGGAGAAGCAGTTTGATCTATACCAAGTCCGTGAAGAGGACAAGGTGAGGATCGCAAAGCACTTCCTTGTAAGGGAAGCATATAATTGGTGGGCTATCACTAGTGCCACCGCTACTCTCGAAGATGATTTCAATTGGGCTTGTTTCAAAGCTCTAGTGGAAGGACGATTCTATCCTAAGGAGCTTAAGCAACAAAGGCTCAAGGAGTTTATTGACTTCAAGCAAGGTAACTTGTCAGCACAGGACTTCACTACGGAGTTCAACAAGCTTGCTCATTTTGCTCCGAGACTTATCAGAGATGACGAGGACCGATCCTTCTATTACCGCAACAAACTGAGTGCTGTACTTCAAAGTAAAGTGAGGAGGAATACTACTTTCTTTGGGGATTTATATGATGATGCTTTGTGGGCCGAGAATTCCATGAAGGCCATTAGGGATGAAGCTATGATGAATAATCCCTCTCCTTCTTTCACTCCTAGGCCAAATGTCTATGGAAAGAGACCGTTTATTCCGTCTTCCTCTAACTCTTATGCTAAAGAGAGGAGATTCAATCCTTCTTCAAATGCAAATGCAAGAGCTCCCGCTCCTTTCATTCCTCGAGCTACTTCTAATGTGGCTCATAGGCCATATGCTCCTCCTCAAGCTCAAGGTCGCTTGTGCAACCGTTGTAGACAACCATACCATCCCGGTGTGCCTTGTTCCAACCGACCTTATATTTGCTACTTTTGTCAAAAGGGTGGTCACCGTTATGAGGATTGCCCCGATCGTAAGTTACCCCTCCAATTGCTAAACCTAAGGGTTCTATCTTTGTTATGAGCCGTGCCAAAGCCGATGCTCATCCGGAAATAATTACGGTTATGTTCTCAATTGATCGGGCCTGTCGCAAGCCCAATAAAAAGATAAATTACCCAGACTAGATTAATAACAAATTAATGTAATTAGGGAAGTAGGGGTCGATCCTCAAGGAGATGGTGTTTCCTATGGAATGTGAATTGTCTCGCAATTGAGTTATATCTAATGATTATCTGGGTTTTGAGATTTTTGATATCTAAACTAATATAAAGCATAAATAAAAACAAAATAAAAACAAAATAAAAATAGTAAAGCAAGTAATGAAAAGCATCCAGGGAAGTAGGTTCACACATGTAGATTGATATATTGATGAAATTGGATTTAGGATATGCAAATAATTCATTGAGCGTTCGTAAGAATGGCGTGTTCATTACAATCATAGATAAGATGGTCTAGCAGGCTTTTAGTGCGATTTAGTAGGTCTTAATCCACTACGTCACGCTTTGTCTATTCAATTCCTGTATATCTACCTTGGAAAAGAATTCCATACTAGTCAATTGATTTTAGCTAAAAATCGTTAACTATCGTTACAATCCAAACATGCATAGACACAATGTTTTAAAGGCACAATTCCTTTTATCCAATTAACATCTTTTAATCAATCTAACATGGCTACCCTACACCCTAGAAAGGATGACTACTCACTCATGATGATATCTATGTCTAAAATGATATTAACAATGAAAACTAGGATAGACATGTTTATTTGGTTTTGACTTTTTATATGGCGATAATAACGACGCTAATTGATAATCTATGAAACGAAACAACGATTATAACGGTACTAAAATGAATCTAAGACAATATGTAAAGCGAATAACAATCAAATGGAAAACAATAAGAACATTAAACAAGGGATAAAACAGAAATACCTATATGACGACAATGATAACAATAATAGAAAATCCTTGCATATAATAAACGATCCTTGAATTGCAACACTTGAATCACACAAAGGATATTACAAGGATGAAATCCTTATTAATCTAAACTAAGGGACATAAATAAAACTAAGAACTAAAGACTAAAGAAGAAGAAAATGAGAGAAGAGAGACTAGTTCTCCCTTCCTCCTAATCTAAAGAGGAAATGTAAGAAGAGAAGAGAAGAGGATTGTATGAAAGGTGTGTTGAGATGAGAGGCTAGATGATCTATTTATAGTATTAGGGTTTCGTGGAGAAGAGGTCGGGCATTAAACACATAGGACAAAAGTAGGAAGAAGACGCCGTTTTCTCGAAGCAGCACAAAAACCCGATCGGGTACACACTTCCCCGATCGGGTAAGTGGTCATCCAGGTCCTTTTGACTAACGTTTCATCTTCCTTTGCTTTGACTTGACTTCCAACATCCCCCTTGACCTCTTGAGTCGGGTTTGTTGATAGGGTATGATGTAAGGCGATGAATTCTTCCGCCTAAATGATTGATCTTCCGACAACTACAAAACTTTCTTTGCTTCTTCTCTCTTTCGAATTAGTGAACCTTCTTGAAATGCCTTTCACTTGGTCAAGCTTGCTTCTTCGAATCGTCGGGTTCTTGGTCAAGCTTGCTTCTTCGAATCGTCGGGTTCTAGGCAAATGCTCGGCAATATAGAAAAAGGGCGTAGCAACGTCACTTTCCCTACAAAACAGGTTAGAACATAGGAATTCGCCTAGAAAACGATATTAGGTCATAAAGTGGCTTAACAAAGCACAAATGACATACAAAACCGAGCTAAATTGGGGGTTAAAACCATACAAATATTCACTTATCAAACTCCCCCAAGCTAAACCTTTGCTTGTCCTCAAGCAAACATAACAAACAATACCAGGACAAGGTTGCAAGCGTTGGCTACTACACCATCAAGAAACAAATCTCAACATAAAGCTTTTGGAAACATAATGAATCATAACCCAAAAAAACAACGTGGGCAAGAATGATACATAACATGGCTGAGATTTACATAACGGCGTAGCACAAAGAATTTCACTATAGAATTTTCGGCTCTTGCATGATCTTTTGACAAATGGACTCTCACGGCACACTCGAACACTCAATGTATGTAAAAGGTGATTTTCTTTATGTGTAAATGTTTTTGAGACACTCACCTATCTACGACTTATGAAAATGTGTCCGCAGTCTAATATGGTAAACAATTCAAAACACAAGTCAAAGATCACAATGCACATAGAAAAGAAGCCGAAAAGATGAGAAGAAGGCTTTGGGAAATGGGTGAAAGGTGGACAAACAGTTATGGTCATGTGAAGGTTAGAATGAGCTAGAAACTGACCAATGATAAATGAATACTCAATCCAAACTTTCGATGAATTTCCAAAAGACGAATGACGAAGCCAGAAGTAACGATTTGGCTTATTACACACGAAACACAAGGGTAAACTCCTTCTATTGATTTGACATTTTGAGGAGATACTCACAACTTCTTCTCTTATTTCTTTTTCTTTCTTTTCAATTTCTTTTCTTTTTTTTTTCTAATCATTTTTTTTTTCTTCTTTTTTTTTTTTTTGAACATCACTTCTTGAATATTTTTCGGTCTTCCAAATTCACTTTGACATTAAGGAACAAATCTTCTCAAAAGAGCACCCATACACCATAGTCTAGCTACTAGCTCAAAAGGTAGGCAGTTTTTATATGTAGCTATTATTTTGTGAAGCATTTGTATGAAGGGCCTTATTTTGAGGGGCAAATTAAAGTGAAAAAGGCTTCAAATCTTAGTGAATCATGAATGCAATGCTTATAGAAATGAAATGAGAACCATACTTATGGGTTTTGACATGACACACATCACAAGGAGAACTACACACACCTAGATGAGACTGGTTATAGATGTACCAGTCTAAGAAGGTTCTACCTTACAATATATGTAACTTGCCAAATGTCAAGATCAAGCGTACTCATCTATAGATTCATTCCATGCCTACTGTGTACAAGACTTCCCCATGTATGCAAAATTCAATGAATATTGAATCATTATCTTTTGAAAGCTCTAAGTTTGGGAAATGTGACATGATAGCATAGTAAACAAGCAAGCAAAGCATTCAATTGTGTTCAGAAATTTTTTAAATTTTCTCAAAATTCTTCTCTTTCTTTTATTCAAAATTTGAAAAATGATAAACTAAAATGCAAAATGGGAAAATGCAATCCCTCCCCCAAGCTAAACATCACATTTTCCTCAATGTGAGCACAAAGACAAAATATGCAATGCGATGCTTAATGGGGAAAAAGAAAAATGAAAGAAGAGTGAAGCTTACTACTCAGCGCAGACTCCTCCAAGCTAGTCTTTTGGACTTGACAAGGAAGGTCTTTATAGATTCTTCAAAAACTCTTTCATCTGCAAAATAAATCCTAACAATGAAAAAGGGAATACAAAAAGAAAAATGCAAAAAGGAAAAGGAACACGGGTTGCCTCCCGAGAAGCGCAATTTAAAAAGTCTTGCTAGACTCCATTTCTTTCTTTGAAATCATCCTTTATCTTTAAGCTCACTATCATCCAAGCTCGTCATCATAGCCTGCTTTACATTCTCCATCCATGCTAAGCTTTTCCGAGAATAGCCCCTTCTAGCACTTTTAGCAGTAGTGCTTTTAGTATGATCACCTGCAAGAGAATCAACACTAACATGTGCCTCCACCGGATCCGTCAGTAAGGATCGAGGCATAGAAGAAACAACAGAAGAGTCATCAATATTAAGCACATAACAAGGTTCTTCTAACACGGGACCCTTAACGGTTGAATTTTTACTAAAGGTCACCTTGTCATCTCCTATCTCTAATGTTAGCTTCCCATTCTTGACATCAAAAACCGCACTAGTGGTGTGCAAAAAGGGTCTTCCCAAAATGATTGGGATTTGAGAGTCCTCGGCCATGTCAAGTACTAGAAAGTCAACGGGGATGAAAAACTTACCAACTTTGACGGGCACATCTTCTAAAACACCCATAGGTTGTTTTAGAGAACGGTCCGCCATTTGCAAAGTAATATTAGTGAATTTCAAAGCACCCATGTTAAGTTTTTCAAACATAGAAAAGGGCATGACACTTACACTAGCACCGAGGTCACAAAGGGCCTTATCAATGGTATATGTGCCTATAGTGCAAGGGATGGAATAACTACCAGGGTCCTTGAGTTTTGGTGGAGACCTATTTTGCAAGAGTGCACTACACTCTTCAGTGAAAGCTACGGTCTTCATCTCATTGAAAGATCTCTTCTTGTTGAGGACTTCCTTCATAAACTTGGAATAAGAAGGAACTTGGGTAAGCAATTCAATGAAAGGGACTGTTACCTTTAAGTTTTTAACGACGTCAAGGAATTTACCATACTTTGCCTCCTCCTTGTGCTTGGCTAATCTTTGGGGAAATGGGACCTTGATCTCAATAGGAATCTCGGGCTCTTTCCCTTTTGACATGGGCACCTCATTCTCAACATCAACAACCACGGGCTCATCATTATGCTTACCACTTCTCGAGGAAATGGCATTTACAGTTTCGTGAGGTTGGTAACATTGTGAAGGCAGCTGCCCTTGCTTTTGGTGGGTATTAGAAGAGGTATATTGGGAAATTTTAGCTTCCAACAATTTGATGGCGGCATCCTTAGCTTGATCGCTCTCTTGGAATTGAGCTATCATGGTGTCTTGCCTTTGAGCTAATTGCAGCATTATGGCTTCAAGTTTACTTACACCATTGTCACTCTGTTGAAATGTAAAGGATTGGAGGTGTTCTAGCTTTTGTGTGAGAAGGGCTACTTGGGCTTGTAAAAGTGTTAAAGCGGGGTCTTCTTGCTTAGATTTCGATGGTATGGAGCGGGAATTTCTATATTGAGAATCGTGAATTGCCATGGATTCAATGGTATTGTGAGCATTTTCAACATTGATTTGATCAAATCTTCCATTGTTAGCAGAATCCAGGATTCGACGGGACTCTATATAACACCCATTATAGCATGTGATGGCAAGGAGCCATGAATCTAACCCATGATGAGGACATTCTCTTTGTAAGTCCTTGTACCTCTCCCAGGCTTCATATAGGCTCTCATCATCCCCTTGTTGGAAACCAGTGATTTGACTTCTCAACAAAGCGGTCTTCTCTGGGGAGAAGTACTTTTGGTAGAAGGCAAGAGCTAAGCTCTCCCAATCGGTGATACCTAAATTAACCTTATCAAGGCTATGAATCCACAACTTTGCCTTACCCTTCAAAGAAAATGAGAAGAGCATCTCTCTAATTTGCTCTTGGGTGACTCCATTTTGTCTTATAGTGGAGCAATAGTCACAGAAGTTTTGGATGTGAAGGTTGGGATCTTCTGTGGCATTGCCACTAAATTGGCTTCTTTCTATAAGGTTAATGAAGGATGGTTTGATTTCAAAGTTTTCGGCTGTTATTTGGGGTGTAGCAATACCCCTTGGAAGTGTTTCTGCGGTGGGTTTGGAATTGTCTGAAAGTCGAACCATTTCCGAATGTGAAAGTGAAGATGGAACGAAGATTGAGTGGTTTTTGTGAATGGAGGTGAGAATGGATCTTCTTCTCCTTCAAGATTAGATAGAATATCCGAGTATTTCTCACGAATACGATCTAAACTTGAAATATCAGAAGCTTTTGAAATTTCGTTGAATAGCTTTTGTCTCCTACGCAGAGTTCTTTCTAGTTCGGGGTCTAAAAAGATAGAAGTCCCTAGTCTAGAAGATCTGGGCATAAGATTGAAAAGCTAAGATGAAAAATCAAGAGAGGTATAAAGGAATTTGGGTTCCTAAAGACTAGATAAAACTAATTGCAATAGAAATCACAAAAAGAGGAAACTAAACCGTGCTCCCCGGCAACGGCGCCAAAAATTGATCGGGCCTGTCGCAAGCCCAATACAAAGATAAATTACCCAGACTAGGCTAATAACAAATTAATGTAATTAGGGAAGTAGGGGTCGATCCTCAGGGAGATGGTGTTTCCTATGGAATGTGAATTGTCTCGCAATTGAGTTCTATCTAATGATTATCTGGGTTTTGAGATTTTTGATATCTAAACTAATATAAAGCATAAATAAAAACAAAATAAAAACAAAATAAAAATAGTAAAGCAAGTAATGAAAAGCATCTAGGGAAGTAGGTTCACACATGTAGATTGATCTATTGATGAAATTGGATTTAGGGGATGTATGAACACCCGAAAAGTACCCAATTTTTCTAGTAAAATATCTTACGAATACTTTTCAGCAAAACTTGAGTTTTAAAAGAGAATTTATTGTTACGAGTCGTATTTTGAAATTCCGAGTTCGTATTTGGAATTTCTGAGAGATTTCATGAAAATCCCGTTTTTAGTCATCTTTGACTTTTCTTGACTTTTAAGTCGTCTTTGACTTTTCTTGACTTTTTAAAAGTCGTCATTGACTTTTCTTGACTTTTAAGTCGTCATAAAATTTTCTTGACTTTTAAGTCATCTTAAAGAACTGGATACAAGGAACATTAGGAAGCGTCTCTTAAAGACTACGATAAGGTGAAAAAGGCGAAGGCGAAAAAAAGAAAACGAGGTTGATTTAAGGAAGTGAACTACCAGACACTATCTCCGGACGGTAAAGATATAGGAGTACTTTCTCCAATTGAAGCCTTTAGAGGAAATTTATCGAATAGTCTCATCGAAATAAGAGACAAAGAAGTTCCCGTATTAAATAAGATTAAACATGGTATTTCATAAATTGGAACATACCAACTGTGACACCCTCAAATTTGCGGAAAGAAAAAAAATAATTTAACTAGATAAAAGATAAGAATACAATAAAAGGTGTCATAAATAAAAAAGGTTCATACAAAAGGAAAATAATATTATACATAAAAATTATACAAGACGGGAGACATATCTTCCGTATAAATACGGAAATAAAAGAGTGTATAATAATATACAATCTAAGAACCGAATATCGGTCCAAGGTAAATACTTCACTCGCTAGCTCGTCAATGTACCCCAAATATGCATTCACCACCTGTTCGACCGCATTAAATATAAACACGGAAGCCACAGTCAGTGGGGAGTAACTCCGAGTTCTCCCAGCCACGAAATGTCGAGTTTAATAAAACATGAATAACATAAAAGCAATGTATATGGAAAATACAAAACCTTAACAATATGATATGCTTTTCATGTTATGAACAAATAACTAACATATAACCTAGCATATGAAAGCTATCATGTGAATCCGATAATAAACTATAACACGAGGTAGGGAAGCTGGTATGCTAGCTCAGAGGTTCCTCTCAGAAACATGGCCGTGATACACTCAAACCCTAATCAACATGTAATCATGTGAATCAGTTAACAATCGGTAATCCAAACTCTATCAATCTAGCCGGCTTGCATCTCACCTTCTAAAAAACTCATAGAATCTTACAAACCTTGAAAGCCAATACGTCTACAAACAGGCATAATTCTTCGGACAGTAATAGTCGACTTCTGTTAACTCGAGGCTATACCACAAGGTAGGAAAACATCCTAGTCCTAGACTGATCAGAACTAGCGACAACAGCTATTCCATTCCCCGTCCCATGACATAACCGTCTATGAGAAACTCTACTAGGCGACCCCCTAAGCAGAGATGGCTAGTACTTAAGTTGGCTCCCTTCCCAAAGCGGAACTCTTAGGATGCCATGCCCCGACTTGGAGATAAGCCCCCCAGGCCGTGACACAAAAGCTATCAAGCAGTGAACTCCGTATGCTCGTTACGATAGTACGGCCCTTATCAATGTCATGGTCCAACTACTCATTTAGAATTAGAATGGTCAAAGACGCCATATACTCATAATTCTCTATGGGTACTTAGTCAACACGACACCAACCATATAATAAAACATTCACGGGAAAAACATCCTATCATGTGACTAATTTCATATAAATAATAACCAAATATCATATCGCCTCATATCTACTAAGGCTAATTCAATAATCAAATAAAACCTTACTTGAAGACAAAGCCCCGACCCGAGTCCCGCGACGGGTCATCAGTCAAATCGGGGCTGACTAGATCTTAGTTTGACCAAACCCGTTGGATCAAACCGGCTAGAAACAGAGTCTTATCACATAGACATAAAATCAACATATTCCTTACATGTTATTTTAATAAAACTTCTAACATGTGAATTAGATTATATTATACCCAAGACCCCGTTTGACTTAAAGGATATTAAATTAAACTACGGTCTCGTCTTATAATTTCTAACATGGGAGAAATAATAATTTTATGAAAAACTTTTAAATTAAATATTTTACTTATTAATATTTCTCACTTGCTAATTATTACAAAACGCGATAAAAATGACGATAACTAAAAAACCGTCACAAGTCCCAAAGTGGGACCCACGGGGCTGATTTGGGCCGTGACATTACATGGGCCTGGACTGGGCCCACGGGCCTAGTTGGGCTGTTTTGGGTTTTTTATCGACTTTACTAAAAACCGTTTCCTAATATTTCCCGCATGCCTTAACATATTTAAAACCCGTCAAAACAACAACCAAACAATCAAACATCGACACAACTCAAAGACCAACACCCGGACCAAATCCAGACCGGGCTGGACCGGCCTGAACCGGTCTGGCCAGGCCTGAACCGGCCGGTTTAGGCTGGTTTTCCAGCCACCCTATTCCGGCCACCACCTAAACAACAACCCCAATAATTTCAACATGATTTTTAATTAAAACATCCATTTTAGCAACCAATCCAACCATCATTCATACAAAAATCATTATTATGAAAAATCATCCAAATTATTCAAGAACAACCAACATGTTATAAATTCATAAAACACAATAATAACCACTACTTAACATGTTACTAACTAAAAATCCTTAAATCATAATAACATGAACCAAGACAAAAGATGAACCAAAAAAAAAAAGAAACAAAGGCTATGTGACATTATTTCGTCGAGTAAATCGGAATTGTTACCTTAGCTAGAAAGATCAATTAGCACCAAAATAAGAAGTATAAAATAAGAAACCCGTCAACTAATCTTCTCCTAATATATACGAGTCACCAAACTCGTCTTCAAAATCTTCCCCTATAAGAAATGACAAGAATAACTTTATTAGAAATAAAATATGATTTTCCATAATTAAAGTGTTGAAAACGATTTTGTCGGAATTGAAATAAAACCGTACATGAAGATGGGGAGAGAAGAGGAGATCCTAGAAATATAAGTTAGGACGGATTTAATTAAGAAATGAAGGTTGTATTGAAGGTTTGACCTCAAGAACACGAAGAAAGGTGAAAGAACGACGAAGAACGTTCAAGAACGATGAAGAACGATTTATTTGATCTTAAGTTGATTTGTTGTAAAATGAAAAGTTGTTAGTGAGTAAAGTGGGAGTTGGAGTGCCGTGTAATATAGAGCAAAATAGTGAGTTGGGTTTTGAAATTGTTGTTATGGAATTGACTCCGTATAATAATTATATTACCGTAACTAATTAGATATTAAGTTAATTGAATTAAATATCAAGATATTATGTTATTGTAATGAAAAGAAAGAAAATATCAAGGTCTAAGAGAGGAGGGAAAACCGTGTGGATAGGAGAGAAAACGGTCTGATTTTGAGCGATTTGCGTAATTTAAACGGACGGATCGATAAAGAAACAAATATCCAAGATATTTGTATTAGTTTAATCGAAACAATTAAAATATCTCAAGTGAGTGGAAAACGATGACATGGGCGTGTGACTCATGCCAAAGTCGAGTTTCGGTTTTGTTTCGGGTTTTACGATGACTCGGGAATAGTTAAATGACGTTCGGTTAAAACCGTAAAAGTTATTCTTTAAATTCCGAATAAATTCAAAATAATTATATTAAATTATGATAAATCTAAATAAATCTTAATAAAAATAAATTAAATTTATTATTGTTCAAATATAATTTCGGTCTTTAAAATTACGAGGCGAGTCGGGAAAAGTCAACGAAAGTCAAAGTCGACTTAAAAGTCGAGAAAAGTCAAAAATGACTTAGAAGTCAAGAAAAGTTTATGACGACTTAAAAGTCAAGAAAAGCCAATGACGACTTTAAAAAGTCAAGAAAAAGTCAAAGACGACTTAAAAGTCAAGAAAAGTCAAAGATGACTAAAAACGGTCTTTTCATGAAATCTCTCAGAAATTCCAAATACGAACGCGGAATTTCAAAATACGACTCGAAACAACAAATTCTATTTTAAAAACTTAAGTCTACTGAAAAGTGTTAGTAAATATTTTTACTAGAAAAAATTGGGTACTTTTCGGGTTGTTACAATCACCCCTCCTTTTAAAAAGTTTCGTCCTCGAAACTTAGAAGAAGGAAAGTAACATATATGTAGGTCTATTTCAAAATTGTAAAAATATACGTGTAATAAAAATATAGGGTCTTATCAATGGAACGGAAAGTTCTCGTCAGCTGTTAAGAACCTCGACGTCCCAAGTCAAAGACTTTAAAAGATACATTTTCGCATCAATAAATGAGAAAACTAGTTATCGAACGTCTCCAATAACGAGTCTCAACACTCCTTGACGGTAAAATACTTGAAATTATAAAACATTTCTAAAAGCGATTAGTTCAAAAATTCTATAGTAAAGGTAATAACACTACTATCTATACCTAAAATTTCTAACTAAAGCTTCTAATAACCTATCTATACGAGATGATAATTGATAGAAGGAACGAAATATTCGAAAGAATAAATCGAATAGAAAGAGAGAAAAGAGAGGAATGAATCACCATA